>JABXWE010014910.1:0-38684 GCA_014611495.1 Limonius californicus | reverse complement strand
GCTACTAGATTAGATAGATATAAAAAGTTTAATCATTCAAAGGTTTCTAATGAAAAAGTAAAAATATCTTTGAAAATATCAATTTTAAGTATAGGACAATATTCATAAAAACTATGGAAAATTAATATGCCAATTCAAAAATACAACACTATACAGAGTGTTCAATTTGAAAAAACCTCTAACCGTCGAAGTACTGAATGTCTTAAGCCTTTCATCGTTTACCGTGTTCGTAGCTGTGTTCCTTTTCTTTCTTCAGTAGGATCAGTTCAATTTTTTGGGCGTTTTCTGTCTCCGTTATTGTTGTCATCCCATGTGTATTCATCTTCTTCTATACTATAGAGGAAGAAAACTATAGAATCTATAGTTTTCTTCCTGTATCGCACCTTTGCGTTATGCCTATACATATTTCTTCTCTTCTCAATTTTCCTTATTTCTGTCTGGGTTGCTAGATAATATACTTGAATTGAAATGAAATCGTTTTTCTATCTATATTGTTAATAATGAATGTTGTCACTTTATGTCAAAATCATGGCTACAAGATTAAATAGATATAAAAAGTTTAGTAATTCAACGGTTTGTAATCAAAATGTAAATATCTAAAAATATCGGTTTTATGTATAGGATAATATTCATAAAAACTGTGGAAAATTAATGCGCCACTGAGAAAATACAGCAATATACAGGGTGTTCAATTTGAAAATAATTGGGAAAATTCTCTTTGAAATAAATTAAGTTTGCGCTGGTGTAAGAATCACCGTGTATAATAAAATTTATATTTCGCGATTACGTCGTTTGGCTATATACCTGGCGAAAAACACATTCTTAATTAATCGTAATACTCGTGTACCGAATTAATTTGTTAAACCTTGTGTCGACCAAAAGTTCATATTATTTAGATAAACTCTGCAACGCCACATGAAAAATCAAAAACATGGAGATCGCTGGAAAGCTAATTTTACTCTAATTTAAATACTGCAAATTATACAGGGTGTTTTATTAAAAATAATAATACCTCTAAGATGCTCCGCTGTAGTGGGCCACCCAGTATATTTTGGTACTACATCACTTAAAAAAAGAAATAACTCCTAATCATTTTAACAATGGCAATATTGGACTTTGACGTACTAATGAGCAACTCGGCATAATCGTGCAAAAACATTACATACATAGTTTATTCGAGTTGTGTAATAAAAAAATTGTAACAAAAATCGTTATTTTATTTTGTGCAATAAAATGCATATAAAATTTATAATATGTTGTGTAAAGAAAGAATTACCTTCAAAATTTATTCAACTTTGTGTAACGAAAATTTTAGACATATAATTTATTTTCGTACGTGCAATGAAAAAATTATATAAAAATATATTGTAGACAATGCAATGAGCAAATTCCATTTAAAATATATTATATGTTTGCAATGCAAAATATATACTAGTTTGTGTTTTAATTCGTGAAATTGTGGACAAGTTAATTCAATTTGTATCTGCTTTATTTAGGTGTTTACATAGGTAAGGTGGTTCAAAAAACGAACTTTTTTTTTGACATTCATACTACCGTTCGCCCAGGAACTGCCTTCGCATTACTTCAGGGGGGTGCGGGTGTCCCTTACATACAAACCATTTGTACAACATGCACCCTAAACTTAACTAAGTGAAATACGATCACCTCAGCCGGGTTTGACCCCGCGGCCGATTGAGCCGAATTACACTGTGACCTGCGCTTGTTTGCACTGCCCCATGGAGATCCCTTAAAAAATGGATTGAGATACGGGTACTTATATTACTACGTACTTTACAAGGTATTAAGGTGTCTTATATTTTATTTATTAACGTGTTTATATGCAAATAATACCCTATTGAGGGTTTTCCGAATAGTTTTAGTTATCAGTTTTTAAATAATATAATTTTAAGCAAGTAATTTAGTTAGCTGGACTATATTCAAAGTGTTCAAATTATTGAGATATGAATGTTTGCGCCAAAATTTTAAATTTAATTTTATACGGCCTTTTCCTTACCTTTCCTTTATACCGGAGGTCTTTTTATCAGCGACCTCTCGTTTGGGTCGTTTATCTAAGGACTTTATGTCAGGAATAACTAAGTCTTACGTCTAAGTTTTTGAGACAAGGCAACCACATCTTTTGTAGTAAATCCATTCGGTACTGTTTCGTGAAACAACCAACATACGAAATGAATGCTGTGATTAGAAGAACGTCTCCAGGAAGCATTGTGCCTTGCAGAGTGAAACTAAAAAAAAATAAGTATAGCAAAGTTTAGATGCTTATAGAATGCTTTACTTATTAACAGCTTCGGCCCATCTGACATTTTCACTAGCTAAACCGCCAACTAAACGATTTGCCAGCTGAATAGTGGCATTAGTAGCATCTGCTTCCTGTTGGCATTTCATTTTCTCCGCAGTGGCTTGTTCAAAATCAGCCGTCAACTTTGCTAACTGTTCTTCTAGAGACTGAAAAAAGCTTTTAAAATTACTTCTCTAAAATGATGTCTCGAACGTACTATGACTTTTCTCTGAATTGCGCTTAATTTGTCTTGGGCTGCCGCTAATTCAGCGTTTGCTTGAGCTAGAGCCTTACGCTTTGGCTCTACATCGCAAAATACTTCGTAAAACTTGATAATGTTGATAACCCAAGCGCAGAGTCCTGCAGCAGCACCGGATTTGGATCGGATAAAATCCGGATCAAATTCTGGATCCTTCAGGTATGGTTCTATAGCTTTTATGATTTCCGGATGGATATTTTCCTTGTCGTAATTGATAAGGGCATCCAGAAATCCGTCCACCTTTGCCATTGTAATCTAAAAACATTGCGTTTGAAGAAAAATATAATCCTGTATATCCTGCATTGGTGTCTTCAAATATTCAATTTTGCCGCTAATGTGTCACACCTTACAGATGTAGCAGTAGTACTAACATTGGTAACGGTTACAATAAAGAATTTCATTTAACCGAGTGACAGTTCTACAGTATGATCAACAAAATTTACGATAAAGGTTGTCTGTGAAACGTTTCACATTAAAAATAACATTATTCAATGTAAATAAAGAATTGTGTAAAATAACAAAAGGATATACTTAAGAAAATGCACGCTGCACGTACTGTATGATTATCTTCACATTAAAATATGCATTTAACACAATAAATACGAATTATACTAAATTCTAATCTAAAATAATATTTGGGCTTATGTATCACGTCACTTTTGTTTAGTTTGATGTATAAACAAAGCGAAAAGTAAACTCAAATACTTTATATGCTAGAAATTAAACAACGGCCACGCGCGTTCGTTTTTTTTTCTGTTCTGTCGGTCATACTTATCGTTCAGTGAATGCTAGACAGAGCGAGAACCTAACATATAGTTAAAAAGCAAACGATTTGTGTTTTTACACCAAGCTAAGGTGTGACGTCCTCTACACAAGCAGTAATCATTCGTTTGGGTTATAATCGATTATAGTTTGTATTTATTATGTGTTGAAAATATGTCTTAAAGTGGAGGTAACCGTATAGTACATGCAGAGTGCACATTTCAAATTCATACAATTACTTATTTACACATTGTTATTTTTTCAATATGTAGCCAAAACTCCAACGTAGTGATAGTTATACTCCTTAAGAGGGCCTGAGATTAACGATTAAACATCTTAAAATAACTTCTGTCAAGTTATTCTAAGTCAGGGGTCGGCAACTCACGGCCCGCGGGTCCATGTGACCCTCTAGGACCTTTCGCCGGGCCTGCGTAGTTTCATCAAGAAGCTGTTTATCCCACGGCCCGCGAAAGTTTCGTAAAAGAAACCTTATCATCCCGTTGTGGGTGTCGATTTTACAACTTATTATTTGTTTTTAATACTTTTCGTCTCCATTGCTCCTCAATGTCTTCAACAAATTTTATATTTTATAATTTTTTTATTTTAATATCGACTTCATTCGTTTATTCATTATCGTGATCCTCGTTTGTACCGTAGGATAAACTAGCTATTTAAACAAAACAATATGAAATTGAGTAACTTAACATTAAATTATGACTTAGTAGGAAGCAATTTACTAACATAAGCAAAAAATTGAAAATTTTCCAGGGGTTTACTTCGACGGCCAATTGTCGGCTGTCACATTTCGATTGGTTTATTCTATTCCTTCCACCAATCGCAAAACTGATGGTATAATACTGAATCTGTGACGTGGTATACTAGAACCTACCGCAACCCCAATAGCTCGATGGTACTCACCGGAAGGGTAGCAACTGCCACTACTGCAAACTGGTACACTGAATGGAGGGTCATTGGGTTGCCCTGCCCGCCTACACTTATTGGTTATTCAAGTAGCCCGATCCCTCGAGAAGGTTGCCGACCCCTGATCTGAGTAATTCAAATACTGACTTTCACCAACTATAAAAAACTTACAAACACTCGCGGATGTATGTTATATATTTCAAAAAATTTATTTTGTGTTCTAGAGTAAACCGCAACTGTAGCAGCTAAACTATAATTTGGTTACCATTAAATAACCGTAGTAAATGTTATAAACTGTATGGTTTAAGTAGAGAAATACACTTTGTTTTCGACCGTTAAGTTTCACCGAAATTTTTGTGGATCATACAGTATGTAAATATTATGTAGCTAAGGTTAAGCTTTATTAAATGTATATAAAAAGTAGAGACAAAGTAGTCTAAGTAGCTACTTTCGTAAAAGCTGTGGCGCAGCTACGTTTTGTAGCTACTACCGTATTACAACGATTATAAGACGCATGTTTTTCCCGATTTGTGTGCTTCTATATTTATAGTGCGTTTTATGCTCAATGGCTTCTTACTAGGGTACTAGGGGCTGACGAGAAGCTTTCTGGCTTACATATATAAGGGTGCTTCTCATAATCGATGTAATACAGTAATTTGACTAAGTAGCTTGTAATGTAACAAACTACTTGCAATGCCATCCGCTACTTAAAAAATGGTTTATAGGGCAGCTTAGGTCGCAATTGATAAATAAGAAGGTTCTTATAATGTAGTTAGCTGGTTAACAAATAGCTTATAATGCATCTAGCCACTTAAAAAAATAGTCTGTGGAGTAGCTTAGCTGTAAATTTGACTAAATAGCTTCTTGTTTAGCTAACCTCTTTTAAAAAAGGTTGCTTGTAGCGTAGTTCAGTTACAAATTTTACTAAGCAGCTTGTAGTATAACTAGTTACTGAATAAAAGTAATTTCTAATGTAGCTAGCTAGTTAGAAGAATAGCTTGTAGCTTAGCTTAGCTATACATTTTACTAAAAGTTTTGTAGTGCAGTTCGCTGCTTAAAATAGTAGGTTATAATGTAGTTAGATACTAAAAAAGGTAGTCTGTAATGTAATTTAGCTAGAAATTTTACTACATAACTTATTGTCTACTCATTGTCTACTTCAGAAAAGTTGCTGGTAGCGTAGCTTTGCTAGAAATTTTATTAAGTAGCTCGTAGTGTAGCTAGCTACTTAAAAACCTAGCTTGTAGCAGAGCTTAGCTAGAAAGTTTGTTAAGTAGGTGGTAGTGTAGGTAGCTATTTTTGGAAAGTAGCTATCCCAAAACTGGTTATTTACTTTAGCGGCTTTCCAACTTCTATCTTTCGGAATTTTTGAAGCTGGCGCTAGAAGAACCATAACGGCAGCAGTGACATTCGTTACAGCTCCGGGTGGAGAACCGAAAGATTTCAATTCTGTCAAATTTGCTTTATTGAGAGTGTTGAGAGCTTCCTGGGCAGCAAGAAGAGCTGGTTCCGCTTTTATGAGATCTTCTTCGCAATCTTTTTGTTTCTTGCTGACCTCTTCAGCTATGATACCAACTTTGATTTCTTCTTCATCTGCAAGGGCTTTTTCTATGGAAACCTTTTCGGTTTCTACTCGGACTATTTCAATTAAAGCGTCAGCAGCATCATTTTTTTCTTTAAGCACAACTTCTTGGACTGCTAATTTAACCTTCAAGTCTTCAACTTGTGTTGCGGTTGTTCTTAATTTATCTAAACCATTTTCAAGACGTGCAATATTCTTTTTGAGCTGGTCTGCCTTTAGACGTAGTAATTTTGCATATAAACTTATTTGTTCCAGATAAGATTTAGGTGTCGTGTAGTTATATCTCCTTTCATTTTGAAGAAATTGCCTGGAAATTGTGTTAACTGAAGTGTGGGTGTATGACATGAATTTCGATACGGGATCTCGTAAATTTTCCTGAAATAAAAATATCAATAGAAAAATCCCATTAGTTGCTTGTTATTGCAGTTTTATAAATTATTCATAAAGCAAAGCTTACTGGTAAAACCTCCAGCTCTTCAAGAAAATTAAGAGCCACTGAAACTAAAGCCTCTTGTGGCCATTCGTGAAACCAGTTAATTTGCGTGCAATTTATAATAGCCGGGAATTTCCTTCCCCTTACTCGTAGCGTCGACCCAACCGGAGAAAAGCACAGGACAATTTTCAGTTGGCGCCTGACACGATCGAGAAAGAATTTCCAGCAGTTTTCCCTTGTATCCAGTATCCCCGCACCTTTCACTTCGTTACGAACTCCCCCAATTATATTTTCCACTTCGTCCTCCGGGAACATATCAGGCACTTCTCCGGAAGCCAACATGTCATTTATAAGAACTAAGAATTGTTCATTGGGCACTTGGGCGTCTGTCATCAGAAACATAATGCCCACATTTTTTAGGCCAGACTTGAGGTAGAGAACGGTGAGTTCATTTCGAAGGTCTGTCACGCCGTATCCCTTTTTGAGTTGAATTTGACACACTTCTAATGATGATATGAATGCAGCTAATCGGGATAAAGACTGTTTTCCACTTCCTCCAACTCCTACTAGAAGTGCACTGCCACGAGGAGATTCTAAAATACGATTTATTCTGGAAAAAAGATTTTCAATTATTTATGAATTCTTACCCCAATAGTAATTTTACTAATAAAAGAAATGCATGCGTCCTTGAAAGAATAATATGGAGGTCATGGTTTTTTAAAATTGGATTTCTATATTTTTTTTGGCGAAGTAGTAATGTAATAGGCTATAAGCAAGCTTAAATAGGTTAACTTGAAATATCAAAATATAGAATGATTCCTATATTAACTGAATGTGCCACTCATGTACGACTATATGAATATGTTTATTTTAAAATATGTACACAATAAACTACTCAAAAATGAATAGGGATATTCTAATATAAAACATATATGTTTGTATTTGGCGGCTAATCGTCGTCTATTATTGATAATTAAAGCGAGCGGCAATGTTTGATGTTAAACACAAGAAAACAATCGAATCCAGTTGCAATTGTTTAACCGTATTAATGTCAAGTCGAGTTTGTGTGTTTGATTGAATGATCTTTCTTCTCTTCTTAAGATCTTTTTTGTTCATTGTTTTTTTTTCGGTTGTTACATTTATATTCTTAATAATAAACAATAATGCAGAGAAATCATTTAACAATAGAACAACGAAATGTAGCTGTTGCTATGCATCATAGAGGAGATCGCCAGGTCGACATTACTGATGTGTTAGGAACCACGCAGAGCGTAATTTCACGTGCCCTCTCGCGCCTTAGAGAAACAGGTACGACTGCAAGAAGGCCTGAAAGTGGATCTTTTCGTATCACAATACCTCGTGAGGATCGACTTCTGGAAATTAATGCAAGAATGCACCCCTTTTCAATTACTCGACATCTACAGCAAGTGCTCCAGAATGCCACATGAAATCGAGTATCCGACAAAACTGTGAGAAATCGATTGCTTGAGGTAGGAGATGTCCTGCAAGAATTGGGACTCAACGAAGACACCGGCTGGAATGGTCAAGACGTAGGCTTCAAGAAGCGACACCGTGGAATGATATACTGTTTTCGTACGAGTCCAGATATTGTCTCAGCAATGACAGCCCGCGTCAAAGAGTATATCGTAGTGCCGGATATCGTACCTTACCTCAGTATACCCAACCAGTCGTTGCCTTTGGTGATGGTGGTCTTATGGTATGGGCTGGAATTTCTTTGGGGTGGCGTATTGACCTCCATATCTTTAATGGTACATTCACGGGCCAACGTTATGCCCAAGAGATCATTAAGGGCCATGTTCTGAACGGCCGTAGCGCTGTTGGACTGGAATATTCTGTTTTTCTTGACGACAACGCAAGGCAGAATCGTGTTCAGGTTGTTTTAGAGATGCTTTGAGATGAGGAAATAAACCATCTTGCTCTTTCTCCACTATCTCCAGACCTCAATCCCATCCAGCATGCAGAGACAGCTGGATCATCATAATCCAAGGCCTACTACTGTGCAACAGCTGAGGGATGTATTGCTGGTACTGTGGCATCAAATTCCACAAGCAACAACATATTGATAATTGCATTAAGAGTATGCTAGCAAGGTGCAGAGCAGTTATTGCTGCCAGAGAAGGTGCCACGCGGTATTAAAATTTAATAAATTTAAGTTAAGTGAAAGGAGACAATAACGATTGTCATTATAATATTGTTAAATTTCTTCTTTAAAGGTACCTTTGCTGTAATTTTCATGTTCATTACTAAAAAGACGTTACATTTTGTTGTTTTGGTAGTTCTTTTATTAAAAATGCAATTAGTGTTGCCTTTAAGTGTCTTACACTGCAATATCCCTATTCATTTTTGAATAGTTTATGTACAGACTTTGTAAGTAAGAATATTGGGGTCATTTAATTCGATTTATGACGTTCATAATGATTAATCTAATAATATGAAATAGTGATGCGATAAACATATCTTGTAGATTTGATCGATAGATTTGATAAGTTAAATGATAATAACTGTAAGGCCGGTCACGTTATAGTGTTAAATAACTTTCTAACTATCGTATATAATAAATATATAACTAACCGTACTAAAAATCATTAAATATTAGTTTTCTGATGCAAAACCTTACGAAGTGCCGTTTCAGCCATTTAAGACTATCAAAATGATTCTATTTTGGTAAAATGTAAAAAGTATTTCCTAATTAAAAAAATTTTTTTTAAATTATATTTTGTGCGTTGCGAAAATAAATTTTAGACCAACGAAAAATTATTTTTCCGAACATGAACGTATAATGGAAATCTTAGCTAACACAGGATTCTATATCGAATTACTTCAGTTTGACCATTAAATCATGTAAGCAGAATTAATATTTTTATAATTATTATTTAAGTTAAAGTTCACATCACCGGTGCAACCTATCAGTCTCGCGTACCTTGATGCATTTCATGAACTGCCAACTCTGTTTAAAATTTAAAAACGATTGATGAAGGTATGTCATATGCTATTTTGATATGTATAAAACAATATTAACCCATAGTTGATTTCAGTATAATGGCAATTTACACATATTTGAGTATTTCGACATCAAATTGTGCGTTAGATAATATTTCCATAAATTGAACCCATGTGCAAATCAGCGTGACTTTTTGTTTCGTTTACAAACGTGGTTTTTCACCGTTTATGTTTTGGTAGTGCACAAAATATATTTTTTATGATTAGCAAAAGTTTTTCATCTCGAGGAAAAAATATTTGTGTAAATAAATAAAAATTGTGGTTAAAAAAATAATAATTGTGTAACAAAATGCTGCAAAAATATAATAATATATAATTAAATAGACATGGAATACATTTTGGACTTCACATAAAATTAAAAATAATACATTTTTGAATAGTTTAAACGACGCTCCATGTTTTCTAATTAAGTCTGTAAAACATACATACATCTGTATCATTTTTTTAGGACAGCGGTCGTGCGGTTGTTTGAATTATACATTGACTGAACATAAGTAAAGTATTAGAAACAGAAACACAGATTAACCAAAGATTACTTACAACATTTAATAGAAATAACAGATGTATGTATACAATTCTAGTTCAAATAGCCTTTCTTCAAGATTAACAAGAGTTTAGAACAACAGAACTGACTACTTGTGGTTAGGTTAGGGACGCATATCGAATCTGATCACGAATATTTCACTAGAATGTCGAATTCTGTTCGGTTTTTAACTTTGTCGTATATTCTTACGATGACGTTATTTTTCACTATTTCAGGGTATCATTGGTACATCATATCAACCCTCAATGTTAAATTGTGAGACGGTAGTACATTATATAACAACTATATTGAGTTTCTATTGTTAAATAGGTTTCGTTTACCTGCATACGTGCATCATAGCATCTTCAAATAAAACGAGGGTCATTGCAGCTACTAAGTCATTGTAACTGGTCATAGCTTCGGTAAGTAATTTATTTAGCTGTGGCCATTTCTTAATAGGCATATATTTTGGCTCCCCAATACCTCCAGCAAAGTGGCAATAAATATTGGGTTTTTCGAACGTGGTGGATTCGTCGATTTCCTCGAAATTCTTTTTAAAGATGTCCAATTGCGACTTAGCAAAGGCGTCGATGTCCTTTTCCTCGATTAATTTGTCCCCATAAACTCTCTGACTTTCGTGGATCCACAAGCGGACTAAATCCGTGGGTTGTATTAAGCAATCGCCGCTGCTAAATAGTAATCCCTGAAAATACCGCACGATGCAGCGAAGCAGGAGAGAAGAAATATATAGTTACCTGGAAAATGTTCGACACATCCCTTAAGTTGAAAATGTAGTGAAATTTGATCGCTGTTGGCAGGAAAATTTGCGAAACTTTGTGATGCAAAGTCACAGTGGCAGCTACAACATTATCCGCAAGTTTAACAATAAATGAGGGAATTTTGTATTCAGGATTTAGGAGATGTTGACTTAAGATAGCATGATAGATAGTTGTTAAGGAATCCGAGCCAGGAAAGCTTACGGCAAATACATAAAAATGCCTTTGAAGACGGGGATTTATAGTGAAGCTACCAGCAGTGGGATTCATGCAAGATACATATTGACAGTTGTGGATATCTTTTAATGATAATCGACCCCTGTCGTACCAGTGATTGTAATCTAAGTGTTGACGAATGATGGTATGTGGTTGAACCGTCCCATACAAATCCACTTCGGGCATGTTCATGTCGTCAATAAAGTAAATTAGAGTTTTGTTACCAGGGGGCCCATAATTTCTACCAGCTTTCTTCTCCAGGGCTTTTTCAAGAATTTTCTGCAACATTTCGGAGCTGGTGTAGAAATTGAACGGTATATTACAAACAGCATAGTTTTCCGATAGTGCTCCTAATTTTTCATTAACAAGCACAGTTTTCCCCACTCCTGCATTGCCGATTAGCATGACAGGGTGGCGTTTCTCCATAAGTAGGTCCAGGAAATATCGGATTCGTATTGACTCTGGTGTGTGCACTAAAATAGCCTGTACAATAATAACAATTATAAGGCGCTGAATGCGTTATTGCGTGTGAAATCCAACCTGTAGAGGCATATCCGGGTCTAATTCGAAGCGACTTAATTTCTCTGTCCACGGAAGAAATTGCTTAGTTTCGGTATCGATAAAATAATCGAATACAGTGCCGCCAGCGGGAAATTTAACGTTTTTAAACTCGTTTACCCACCATTTGGTGAACTCAACTCGATAATCCGTTGTCTGAAATAATAAGGTTGGTGAATCATGGTTATAAATGTTAAATTAATATATAAACTACCATCATTTCTAAATGAATTTATGTCTGTTTCCTTACAACGTTTATGAAAGGCGTATGTTATTTAGGGAAAATGAATCATTCACTTTTGTAATAATAATTCTTTCTACGTAAATTTTATTTTGCTTATGAAAACTTTATGCGATTTAAGAAATATGATAGAAGGGCCATCCTGTTCACCAGCCTTGACACCACTATATTATTTTTTGTGAGAATTGCATAAAAATCATGGGCTAACAAAAGTGCGGACTAAAAAATATATACAGAATAGTCGAACCGTGTTAGAACTAACAAAAAACTAGGAAGTGATGTACCTATAAGAAAGGCCTACAAAATAGGACCGAAAACATGCCTACCAGAACTAGATAGTTTTGATGGAAAATGGAGGTTATGAGGAACAAGAAGAAAGTAAAAAACATAAGAAAACAATAACTATTCATTAATAATGATGAAATAAAAAAACAAGAAAGGGATATCGACAACAAACAAATTAGGAAGAGGGCAGGTGAAGAGAAAAAACGAGGCAAAAAACGGTCGGCCGTAAGAAGTGAAGGAGGAGGAGGAGCCAAAAAACTAATTACAACGAGGCTTGGACACTACACGACGAACACAGCAATGGAAATGGTTCCGAAAATTGAAATAATAGAACAAAAGCATATCAATAAGACCATAGAGATGACAAACAAGGGTAAATACGGTGGCATAAGCAAAATAACTTGGAAAATGGGCACGTGGAATATTAGTAGCCTGGGATTTTTGTATTTTGAGCAACCTAATAAATACAATCTACTCACACAAAGAGATACATAAATCTACTAGAGAAGTAAGGAGCAGAAGAGAGAGATCTATAATACTACATAATTATAAACATAACTCATAGGAAGAAAATAAAGGACACAAGCGTGAAAAGGGGTCCTGAAATATACTCTGACCATTACTTAACGTTGTCAAAAATAGAGATACAGTCAGAAAAACATAGGTGAAGAAACTGCATAAGAACAACGATACATAATTTCAAGAAAAAAATCAAAAATTAAAAGAAGAGGAGGCAAGAGAATATACCACAAGAGTAGAGGAGGAGATGGATACAATTAAAGCAACCTCAGATAAAGCGCGACTTGAAGAATTATGAAATTCCATAAAAGAAACCCTAACACAGACAGTAAAAGAAGTATGCGGAGCTACGAGAATTAGCGAGCATAAGAAACAAACGAGGTGGTGGAGCGAATAAATAAAAAAGGAAATAACAATCAAAAAACAGAAATGGAAAGAGTACTTGGGAACTAGAACACACGAAAAATATGTCAGCTACAAAGAACAGGGATGCAAAGTCGAGGAGCTGGTGAAGTAAGTGAAACCAAAATCATTGGAAGCATTTGGGGAAAAGATGGAGAGCGACTGCTGTGGAAACCAAAAATTATTCTATGAGGTCCTTAAATCCCTGCGGAAAGACACAAAGATACTCATATATAAACGAATGACAGAAGAACAATAGAAGACGAAGGAGACATTGCAAGGAGATGGAAAGAATATTTTCAAGAAATATTAATGCCAGAATAAACAAACGAAATAATAGAGGAAGAAGACAAAGTAGCCAGTACAGAAAATTATGAGTTGTAGATTACACAAAATTGTTGAGAAGAGGTAAAACTGCAGGGCACGACGAAATAACGACAGAGATGGTTAAAAGTCTGGGTACTAAGGGATTTGAAATGTTAACCGAATTATTCAATAGAGCATAGCGGGAAGAAAAAGTCCCGAAGAATGGGAGTTAGGAATACTATTACCATTCTATAAAAAAGGAGACAGAAGATATTGCTCGAGTTATAGAAGAATTACTATACTAAGCATAATCGCAAAGTTGTACGAAAGGATACTGGCAAAAAGATTAGAAAAAGAAAACGGAATCACAATTACAAGACGTTCAGTGAGGGTTCAGTAAATGCAGAGGAGTGCAAGAGCACATATTAGTGATAAAACAACTGATAGAGAAATATACCAACGACAATATATTCGCAGAATTCATCGACTTAGAAGAAGCATTTGTCAGAGTCTTAAGGAAAATAGTGTGGATTAGTTTAAGAAGGAGAAGTGTCAATGGAAAATTACAGAGAGTATATATGAATACACAGGAAATTATGTAAGAACGAGAAATGTACACTCGGAAGAGTTTATGACGAAAGAGGATTTAAGACAAGGAGGAGTACTTAGCTCAGCTTTGTTTAACTTAGTGAAGGGCGGCATAATGAAAGAAATATAGGAAAGTAGAAAAGCTAGGGGTGGGATATCTAAACGTGGAAATAGTAGAAATATCAGAAAGTGCGACCTAGGAATCTACGCAAAAAATGAACAAGACTTGCAACATAATCTAAAAATATGGAAAAACACCTTACATGCCAGAAACTTAAGAATAAATGCAGAGAAGACCAAGGTTATGGTAATAGGTAAAGAAGATTTAAACATATCAATAAACATAAACGAGAAAGAGATTGAACAAGTGCAAACATTTAAATAATTGGAAGTGAAGATTCAGAAAACCGGAAAAATGGATTCCGAAATAAACGACAGACTGGAAAGTGCTGCTAAGTAATGCATTCGTAAGAAAAAAAGATATATCCAAGAAAACAAAGATCATAGTCTTTAAGACCATGTTTAAACCCATGCTAACGTGCGGAAGCGAAAGCTGGGTATTATCAAAGTAAAAAACAGGCATTAGAAATGAGATACCTACGTGACGTAAAAGGCATCACAAGAAGAGACAGAATTAGGAATGAGATAGTAAGAGGAGAGTTAGAAGTGGAATCCATTTTGAAAAGTATCAAACGACAACAACTAAAGTGGTTTGGACACATACTGCGAATGGGACATGGCAAGCAAGATCACAACAGAAAAGAACAAGAGGCAGACCAAGGAAAACATGGAACCAAAAAGCAACAGAAACCCTACGGGAAAAGGGAATGACATGAAGCGAGGCGAAAGATAGATAGACAGATCTCATCAATACAAACAAAAATGTTGTAATAAACATGGTTTCGAAAATCAACCGTTTTCAAGATACAACCAAATTATTTATTCAGGGTAGGAGTGTACAATCGTATTTATCACGTCTACTATGGAAGTGGATAAAACACATTTATTTGAGTTTTTGTAAGTGTCAATATTGTTATTGGAATATGTATACCAACGCGGAAATGGCGGATATGCATTTCATGTATGGTAAGGTCAATGGCGATTCTTATAGGGCACGTCGCTTGTAGGTACGTCAACCTTTATCCGAAGTTGGCACATTTAAATCAAGAAACGGCGGTGGTGGTCGGTTTAGATCAGTTTCTACTCCTGAAGCGGAACTTAACATTTTAAGGAGGATTGAAGAAAATCCAGGTACCAGTATTAGAAGACTTTCTGCGGAAACAAATATGCCTCAATTTGGAGAATGTTACGTGAGGAGCAATTGTAAACATATCATATTCAAAGGGTCAAAGCTCTCATTCATAGAAGGAATATGTGGTTGATGCACGATGGGGCTCCTGCACATTTTTCAATCATGTTCAGAAATTTCCTAAACGAAAATTACAACGGCACGTGGATAGAGCGAGAGGGTCCAGTTGTATGGCCACCTAGATTTCCTGACCTCAATCCGCTCGACTTTTATATTTGAGGTATTTAAAATCGTCAGTTTATTCAAGTCCTGTGAATAATTTAAACGAACTGCGAGAACGAATAGAACATGCCTGCCAGACTGTTCGTATGAATCCGGGAATCTTTGAAAGAATGCAGCGTTCATTTTTACGGAGATGGGAAGGATGTGTACAAATGGAAGGAGGACATGTAGAACATCTACTTTAATTATTTGTAATTAAAATGTTTTACTTACATGGCTATTTGTTTTAACGGGTGGGGATTGAAATATCAAGCTATATTTATTTTCTTAAAAAAACTCCATATCTCGAAAACGGTTGATTTTCGAACGCATATTTATTACGACGTTTATTACGTGAGTAAAATATCCGAACGTTTTTTTAAACACCCTGTGTATATTACATAGCAAGTTTTATTAATAAAAACACAAGTCAGGCTTGATGTTTTCGTTAAGCACCCTGTACAGCCAAAGATATGTCTAATATTTCCGGTGTATAATTTTGCATAAGGCTGCTTAATAATAACCTTTAATATTTTTACTGCTAATGTACAAGCGGTCTTATTCGTGCTGTAGTACCACCCTGTATATTATTAATTTTGTTCATTTAGCATTTGAGGTGAGATACAAAATGAAGTAATGTATTAAATCACTGCTAGTGGTTGTTTTACATTTTAAATTATTCTTACTTGTTCCTGGAACATTGCTGAACCAAAGGCCCAAACGCAGCTGAAGACAAAATATAGTTCGTACCATTCTTTTGGACACTCCGCGGGTGTATTAGCGGGCGTCAGCAAACAATCCAGTAAATGGCACAGCATTTGTACGTGCGAAATCTCAACAATTGGAGTAATTTTCTTGAATCTTGTTTTTATATTTTCCAAACAAATTGGAATATATTTATCAAATAAAATAATTAAATTCGATTTTTCTGCGTTGCTAGTCCTTGTTTCCAACCAACTTGTAACGAAACTACAAAAACATGTTTATAATTATATGGTTAGGGGAACATTGAACATAATGTCTGTTTTGTATTAATTCTTACGGATTCCATCCTAAATCTTGAGGATTTATATAAAGTATACCGGCTCTCGAAACAGTCGCAGGTGTTGCAGTTCGTAAATTTGAAATTTCGAACAATAATCTCATTGTCGGGCTGAGCGCTATACGCTCATTGCTTGCTAGAGTTAAAACCTTGTTATCGTCCATTACTGTATTCAAAGATTCAATCCACATAGGATCGATATCCCCATCCAAGACTATCCACTTCGGGTGATCGTTTGTCAGGTTGGCCTGATCCCGCATGAGAACGGAAAAAAGTCCGTCCTTCCATTCTCGAGTTGCAGGATTAATTATTCCAAAAAGCTCATCATTAGTAACAGCTTTAGGGTTTAGATCGTTATAAATTGGCTTTCGCTTTATGTTTTGGTAGGTCTTAAACAGCGTTTTCCACACTTGAGTCTTCCCCGTTCCTGCATTACCCACGATAAAAACGGAATGTCGCACTTCTAGTAGCTCTTCTAACTGAACAACCTGAAAAAACCTTTTCAGCATTCTGACTTCGATCGAGGGTGAACAGAAGTGCCTTTAAAATAAAATTATCTTCGGGTTGAAGGCCTACGTCCATAGCCGCTTGTTTAACCGTTCGCTCGAATTCGGCGTCCCTCTTCCTCGGCACTTCCAGCGCGGGAAAGAGATCCCCGATAAGCCCCATGAAAACTGGAAAATCTTCCGTTACTATTTTGGGGATGTTGAAGTCTCTAAGAGCTCGCATGAGCACTTCCTCTTCAGGACGACCAGGATCGCCGCGCTAAAAATTCTCTCTATAATTGCTCGGTAAATTATTTTACAACTGTGGTTACTTTTAATGATCCGGCTACAACCAACACTGATTTGATTGCACGTAAACCCCAATCGTAGTGGTCTTGTTTCGATAATAATTCTTTGCAGAGGGTGTACAACGTTATGAATTTTCTCCCAAGTATTTTGGCCTCTTGAAAACCCTCGGCTACCAACATAATTTCACAGATTAGTTCAAAATCTGGTACCACCATTGCACATGGTCTGAAAAATTAATTAGGTTATTCATATTAAATTCTGAAACTATGTTTTATAAAATCAGAGCTAATTTTAAACATATTAGTTATAAATTAATACACAGTGGTCTTAAAAAGTTATACATCACTTGAGGAAAATTGAAGTTCAAACGCGTTTCCTTAAAATAGTTTTCAGCTGTTCGCTACGTGTATCGAATAAGTATTGAATTACTATAATACAATAAAAAATCAATAAAAGTTATTTATAAAGTAATTCAAAAGTTATGTAATGTCTATTAAGACAAAAATCATATTTTTTATCACATGAAAATTTATAGTAATTTTAATATTTGGTTGGGCAGCCCTTGTTCTTGACAATCAATTCTCATTTTTTTGCCATTGAATTGTTTTGCTAGTTCCTCCCTTAAAATAGAGCGAATCTGTTATTTGTGGATTTTCTGTTAGATATGAGTTTTGATATCCTTTACCACAAATTGTCTACTGGGTTTAGATCTAGAGATTGCGATGGTCAATCCATCGCCAAGATGTTATTGGTGGTCATTCTGATTTAACCAGTTTTGCTCTGTGACAAGGATCATTATCGTTCTAGAAAATATACTTTTCTTGACCAATAAGTCGTTCTTACTGGGTGGCATCTTATCTTGCATTACTTGAAGGTATTTTGTGGCCTTTATCATCCCAAGGACGGCATGTAGCCAACTAACTCTTTGAGCAGACATGCAACACCCATACCGTAACAGCGGTTGCATGGTTAACGGTTGAAAGTACATGTTTTGGGTATACGGATTTTCAACATGATTATTGCTGTTACAATTTAATTAATTTATAGTTAGCGCATGTTACCATTACTCTGTCGTCTAGTTCCGATGTTTCTTGGCCCACAGTAACCGTAGATGTTTCACGAAGCAGCGGTTCTACAGCTTTTATATTCAAAATCAAGCAGTCGTTCTTTCAGATTGGAAGTCCACGCGCTTACACTTATAGCTTCGGACCATAACTTGGTTAAATGGGTGGAATTAGGACTTCATCCGTTAGGTTTGTTTTTCCTAACACAGCTTAATCTCGAACGGAGGTCATTCAAATTTAGCATACTTAATTATAACTTGAATAACTGAAGATTGATTAAATTTAATTATTACGGCGATATTGCGTCTGGAAATGTCTTTGTTAGGGCGAAAAACAATTATGGTCCTATAATTTCGTTTGCTTCTTCTGGGCTTTCTTTTGCAGCTTTTGACGTAATTCAAAGAACAAATATATAGATTAGTGATTGCACTCTTTACACACTTATAATTTTATTAGAATTGTTTATAAGAGATATTTTGCAAAATTGTATTTTCTTCAAATAAAAACATTTGGAACTTGTTGGGAAACTCCAAAGACAAAGTGGAAACTTTGAAAAGTCGAGGATATACGAAATTGACTGTTCTCACTGTAATGGAAAATATATTGGGAAAACTAAACGTAATATTGAGATTAGGTTTAAGGAACATGTAGCTCATTATAAATCATAGGTTTGATGAATCAAGTGTTGCCCAACATATTTACGAGACATTTACACGGCATGAAACTAGACAATCTACAATTGTTAAGGGAATTGTCTTCAACAAAGGAATTGAATTGTTATGAGAGCATTGGTATTTTCAAAAATAGGAGGGATCTCTTAAATTCAGATAATGGGCCAATTCCTAACTCAGATTTCATTCATTTGCTAAGAATAATTCCTTAACTGATTAGGCGTAACGAACCCTAACGGGGATCTAGTATTTAACCCTTTATTTGTTGGATTATTAGCATTGGACTACAATTGTTGACCTGGTGTAAGACTTATCTCCAGAGGTATTCCTCAGTCAAGTTACTTTAGTTAATTCAAGTTCCTACTGAAGATGGCAACTTAATTGCCGAAATGCGTAATTAGGTGTTCTAAGTAGGGGGTTTCCCAAGTTTATTTACTTAACTACTGTCTCCAATCAATCCTATTATCGAAATTATATTGAAGCTCAAAAAATATAGGCTTCGGTAAAGCAGGACTTTTTAAGACCCCTGTAATTAGAATTCAATTCTTGTGTAAGATACCTGAATTGAGCTTTTAAATTTTCTGGCAATTCTGTGCGTCCAGCGTAGCCTGGATTCATTGTGATAAACAAACCGACAGTAGGAATCAATGGAATTTGTTCTCCCATAAAATTGAATAAGCTTTTCTTGTTCCTGATTGCGTCTAAAACAGATTTGACTTGGACTGCAACGACCGAAAGAACCTCGACCGAAATTCTGTTGAACTCATCAAAGCACCCCCAAGCTCCGGTCTGGGCGAGGCCTTTGTATATATTACCGCAAGACTAAAACGTAAAATTTTTGTTACTGACATTATGTGAACTGTTTCGTGTTACTTTATAATCCATTTGTTCGGAACAGTTAAATACGTAAACCATTATTCCTAAAGCTCTTCCTAAGTCTTTTGTTGTTTCTGTTTTTCCTGTACCTGCTGGTCCTGCAGGACCTCCTCCCATAATTAGATGCAGCGACTAAGCATAGTACAATTAGAACAAATCATTTTTTTGTTAAAATATACCTTACTTGTGTTAAAGTTATGTAGCAGCGATCTGTAAGTGGTGTGATGACCAATCGTGGCGTATTTCCTAAGTATTCGTAGCAATACCTAAATTGAGCGTCACAGATGTTCGCGAAACAATCTCTTTCTTTCTCGTCCCATCTATGTCTTAATTGTGAAACCCATTGGAAAGCGGTAGCGGAGTCTATTTTCATTTGTATTAATTTGCTTACGACATCTCTCGAATGTACGTCTATCGTACAAATTGTCATAATTTTTTGTCGGTCTTGTTTACTTAAGTCACCTATTAATAATGTTATCAAGGTGCTTAGCTGAGAAACTTGTTTTTTGTAATAATCTCTCATAGCGTTATCATATCCCTCTTCCACACGTGAAAAGGCTATATTCACTTCCACTGACCACCATATTTGAGTTCCACACAAAGATACTTGGGAGGGATAGTCGAACAACCATTGATCTCTGGGTTTCTCTTCGTAAGCGAGAGCTCCATCCCCCATATAATTTCGAATAGTTGACCGCATAGAATGTTGCAATCGATTTAACCATACTTCTACCTGCAAAATGCCGTATTATTTTTTAATGTTTATACTATTAAATTGTTTATAAATATACAGCTCCGTTACAATCAGCATCTTCCTCAAAAGGAACATATTCCCCATCTTTGGCGTACATTCCTTTTATCACTTTTTGTATCGATCCATCGTCGTTCTGCGGAAAGTTTAGCTTAGCTATAGAATCGAATAATTTTGTTAAGTGTTTGCAAACAAGTTGGGGTTGATTCCCGTTCGATAAAATATCCAGCAGATCAGCAGATGAAACGAAATAAAATCTGGGAAATGCCAAACGCTTGGTTTCCAAATACACAGCTAAAGCCTTTTCACAAAGTGTTAAGTTATTTTGAAGTTCCTCAAGAGTTGATAGAAGACCAGATTTGTTGGTAGATTCAACAACGTTGGGAGTTTTTGCCATTTCTTTCATGAGTTCTTTGAAGTCCTTATCTATTTGGTCAAACCTAGCCGAATCTTCAGGTAACTGTTTCCTTATGTCTTCAGAACTCATGAAAATTGATTCCAAATGCATCCAAGTTCTTTGAACTTCAAACCAGATCGTTATGACCTGATCAGCCATGCTTAATTTGTTTTGCCACGCAGAAACTTCTTCTAAAAAGTGAGCAATGAATTTCGACGTGATAAGGTTCTGGAGTTGGACTTGATTTTCTTCCAAGGTTTCTATCAACTCTTCGCTTGTTCTAAGTAACATACATCCTGTACGTGAATGAAGTTCTTGTTCAAACTCCATACTAGACCAAGTTGTATCCAAATCACGCAAGATCTTTTCCATAGACATTTCTTTGACGGCTTTATCTACTATGTTTTTGACTTCATCCTCGCATTCGTGAAGATTCAACAACAAGAGATCTGCCAAAGTTGTGCTGTGATCCATAACTATCCTTGTCTAGAAAAGTAAAGCGTAACATTTAGTTCTGTTGTAGTAAGCTGTTAATTCGCTACAATGTAAAACAAATCTAATGGCTATTATGAACGAGCTCCGAGCTAAATATTTGCAAAGCGTGGAATTGTACGAAATAATACATCGTGTGTATTTATTAGAAGTTCGTGAGCGTTTCCTACATACTTACGGTAAATTCTCTTGGCAAGGCTGCTAAATTCTGTAACAGAGTGCGTCAAAGGTAAATGGTATTTACATATGAACTATGGTACATTCACGAATAGCTTAAACTAATTTTATGTACATATTTACATATTTACACACTTAAAATTAGTAAATTTCCTACCTTTGTTGATTTCATAAGCTGCTCCCAGTGCCGTTCTCTTATTGCAGGATTTTGCAGTTCCCCAACAGCTCGTAACGAAGTTAAAGTATTTTTAACCGTTGCTTCTAATCCCGTATAGGTATCCCAAGAGCGCATTTCTTTGTCTAACATCTTAATTTCTTTTGCAAACTTTTTACATTCTATATCCATGTTTTCCACATCGATTTTCCTCCAAGGTGTCGTTTTCCAATCATCTACGCAAGTGTGCACCGTATGTATATAATCCCACAGTTGCTAAAAATTTGCATGAATTGAAATAAAAGAAAAACGCTTAAAAAAGTATACCTTAAGCATCCTCAACTCCTTTCTGCACTGTTTAAGGACTTTGAAATCTGGGACGCTTACTTCAAATAATGACCCGGATTCCTGTATATCGCGCATTTCTTTCTCGAATCTCATTATATCCTTGTCGATTCTGTCCATAAGCTCGTATGGTTCGGGACAATCGTATTGGAAAAAATGGTAGCGTTTGAAAATTTCGCGATAATTCGCAATTCTGCAATCGAAAGCTGCAATTTTCTTGCGAACGCAAGTAACTTCGGCTGCTTGAAGCGGTGCAACTTGTTGTTTTACAGTAATTGCAATCTTTTTGGTATTATTCCATTGCTCAGGTAATTCTTGCAACAAAACGTTGACTTCTTCTGGAATATCTTGATCGTAAAACTTTAAAAGCTCGATAGTGTCTTTGAGAGGACTGAACATTTCATCTGTCGTTGCTTGCCGTTCTTTTACATTAAGAAGAAATCCCATTACGTTTACAAGAGCTCCGTAATCTCCTTCAACTACAGTTTGTTGTAGACCTTCATCTGCCGATCGAATAAACGTGCTTAAATCACAAAGACTGTTAGTAACAGTATCGACTAAGTGTTGTTTGAACATATTTCCCCATTTTCTCACAGTGTTCAGAAGAGCTTGCTTGAAGGGTCTTACATCAACACTAAACCAGGCGTTAAATATTTGTTTGGTTTTCATACCCTCAATTTCGTTATACAACGTTTCGAAATTATCGATTTGTTCCCTGAAGTTTTCCATTTTAGGCGTACATTGTTCAGGGGCGCAAGGGTCTTTTAAATGCACCAGCTCCAATTCATCGTTGCTGAGCTGTCTGCTATAAATTAAAAATTGTTCCATATAGAAATCTCGGTCGTCCAGCCACAAGTAGGAGTAGTTCTGAAAGTTGTCACAGAATTCGAAGGCCTGCTGGATAACTCCATCTGTATTTTTTAGGACGTCATCTTTCATTTCCACGATGTCAGGGTTTGTTTCAGCCTCTTCTTTGTAAGTTATCTCGGCGTTATCGGAAAATCTTGGAACTATTGACGCTATATCCATTATGTCGTTTATAAGCTCTATTATAAGGTTTTTAAAACTATCCGGGGCATCAGATTCCAACGAAGGTTCGAATATAATATCCGGTTCGCGCAGTTGTAATTGCGCCTCGAAGAGCGGGGGTAAATTGTTAGAGGAATCCATGTGTTCATTTATATATCCCAAGCTGGAAACAAGAGATTGAAACTCTGTTGGTATTTTAGGCCCCGACATACCTGCACCCTATGGTTTGATACAAATAACTCATCACAATTTTGTCTACGTAATTAACATAATTAATCCATTTTGGATTGTCCGGTGTTTTAACCATTTCAAATAGCTCAATATTTTGATTTAACAGCAGCTTAATTTGCTCGGTGGCTTTCTGAATTTCAGAATAACGTTTCTTTATTCTTTCTTCCTTCTCTTCTATGCATAGTACTGTGTCCTTTCTGCCATCTTTTCTTTCGAAAAGGGGTTGGCGAGCGAATGGAATAAGAACGTTGCGAATTTCTGCCAGATTTTCTTGGCTTTTTTGAAGGTGCTGTTGAAGGTTCCCCACCATCGTGTGGAGCTTAACCATGTAGTCCCATAAATCTAAACGTAAGAAGAAGGAAACGGTAAAACACAAACTTGTTCGACGTAAACTTATTAGAGATGCAATCGGAAAATAAATTAATTAAAATGGAGAATGATAAATGTGTAGCAAGCATTTGCAAAGCGATGCGGGTTAGAATTATTGGATTGGAAAGGATAATTTCAGTAATGGTGAGAATACGAAAATTAACAGGCACATTGTATCTGTATTTGCGTATCGAAAATTTATCCATACACTAACAAGTTCGATTTTTATTGTCGTTTACTGTAAGTGTGGATATCTATTTCTGAATGGATTTTGCAAATAGAAGTTTAATATATTTTCGATTTTTATTGTCATAATGAGGCGGCCGCGGACTAGAACTTAACGCGTTAGACTTCTACGCTGAAGGCTCTGGGTTCAATTCCCAGTACCGGAACATCGGACTCTTAACGGCCGTTCTCCCTCGCAAGACAATGGGAAACCAGCGAGGTATTCTGCCTAGTAAATCTGCTCTGGAGTAGAAGTGTTTACACTTCGCATGGTTCGGGCCCCACGTTAAGCTGTAGGTCTTCTATGTCTGTGGCACTCTAAACGAGCAACACAGGCATAGGAGAGAAGATCGCTACGTATCGTAAGAGATAAAACACTCTAAGAAGAAGATTGTTATAATATACAAGGTGATTCTAAACATGTGCGAAAGACTTTAACCAGCCATAGCTAAGATTATCTAACATATAAATTACTTAGTAATTTTTTTAATTCGGCGCTGTTACGGAGATACGGCGTTCCAAAGTTTTTTTGTTTTTGCCCAATTTTGATAAACTTCGTTGTTTTGGAAAGCCAATCGTCCAATCTTCAAGAAAATGTTGTGTGTAAGAAGGGGATGGAATCTGATCCAGAAGTAAAAAATTGTAAATTATGTATTTAAATTGCTATTTCTATTGGAAACTCGGTTAAATACCTAACTCTTTAAATACTAAATTTTCGAAAAAACTTCTAGAGACTTTTTTTGGAAAACAGCACACTAATTTAGAAGCTGCAAAAAAAACCCAGGTTAATGATGTCGTTTTCAATATATGCACTAATTTACAAAGTATTCCTTTCTGGTTTAGATTTCATCCACTTCTCGCAATAAATTGTATAGTTTTCGAAACCGAAAACTAAGCTCGAACTGCAAGTTTTCTAAAACAATTAAGTTTATCAAAATCGGACAAGAAATAAAAAAGTGATTTACATTTTAGTGAATTGATGAAAAAACTTTGAAGCGCCATATCTCCGTAACGGTGCCGAATGTTACAAAAGATTACTAGGTAATTTAGGTGTTAAGTAACCTCACGTATAGTACGTGGTTAACGTTTTCCGTACATGTTTAAAATCATCTTGTATATATGAACACATTATTGTAAATGGGAGTTGAGAGAAATAGTTATAGTCTACTTTAAATTATACATTATACAGTTATCCGTTTTGAAGAGGTACTTGTAGAACAAGAATTTAGAAGCTATTTGTAATTCGGCTTAAAGCACCGGTGGAATTCAAGTAAATTTACATATTGTTAAGAGGCTTAGGTTACCTAGGAGTTGTGACTCAAGCAAAAAGCTTAAATTTTTTGTTTTAATTCATTATTGAAGATTACCCTGTTTAGTTCAACTAGTCTTCTTTATGTTAAACCTATACTATAAAAATATATAACAATATACAATATACTAACCCAAGCTATATATCAAAATTAACTTCTTTAATTAGCTTGCATGAGTAATAAGTCGCTTTTCAGAGATTAGACTAGATCGTTGCCTTAATGATATAAACTTAAGAAGTAAACAGCGCAAGGCAGTTTTGAACCTCTCTGCGAAGTAGATACTGATTTATACTTTATTTAATAATGTGGACACCGTGGACTGATAACGAACATTTAATTCGTCGAAAAACATATCAAATGGACTGGGAAAACTGCTTGCTTACGGTAAAATTGTTAAATCAAAGATTGAATGAAGATCATACTACAATACAGTGTTCCGAAAGTACACTGCTAGGAATTACTTAACGTATGGGATTTAAATATAAAACTATGAACAAGCATCAAGTTACTATGGAGTTAAACAGATTATAAGCATGGCGCCGATAGTATTTCCAAAACATCAAAGCATATCGCTAAGAAAATAGAAATATATGTTACTTAGGCGAAACTTGGTACAGCTCCCGCGATATTGTATGGAAAAGTTGAACATACAATTCCAGTCAGGGTAAAATAGATACGCCAGAAAAATAGTATTTTTTATGATTTATGTAATTATAATTCTAAGTTGTAATTTAAACACTATACTGTTGTGGTTAATGGCAATTTTTGGTATTTCAAAGCGTAAAAATTGGTACTAGTATATAATATTTATTGAACACAGTTTTATTAGTAATTTATCAAATCGTTCCGTTTCTGATTAAAGTCGAATTTTTTTGTTGAATTTTGAAGTTTGAGGTTAAAACTAGTTTTTTCTAATGGAAAAATTTCTATTCGAAAGATTTTAAGTTTAAGTAAGTAAATTTCCAATTTAAACTAAAACTGTAATTGTTTTGCAATGCGTTTCTGATTTATTACAATTTGTAGCGTTTTTCCGAATTGCAAGTTACAATTTTAGCAATTATAATTTTTTCTGATTGGGTAATTTCTGCTTTAAACTTGCAAAAATGCAGTTTCTTTCGAAGCTTGTGTGAATTAAATGTTGAAATGTACGTTTTGATGTTGAAAATTTAACCGTATGTTCGAAATAGAATTTTTTCGACCTATTTTTTGCAAGTTTCCTAGAACTTATAATTTGTGTAAACGTGTTTGGAAAGAAATCATCTATCTAGATAAAGTATGCAATAGGTTTCCGAGTTTCCACCTTTCATTATGGAAATTTTCATTTATTCTAAAAATGTAAACTTGTTACGTTCGTATGATTTATTGGCCGCTTCGTAGCCGATTACTATCTTATTATTTCCCGAATACAGTTTAATGGACCGTTTTTTGTTATCCTAGAGAAATGCCGATGAATATTTTGTCTACGCGCTTGACTGTGAACGTTTGCTGGAAATTTCCTGCCCTTGAGGGAGCCCAACGTGTTAATTGTTCTAGAATTCTTGCATCATATTTCGTAATATGGTGAAATCTTCCAGCTGCTGAACATTCGCGTTCGTTGTTTTTCAGTAGTCGACTTAAGATCTCTTTCGATCCGGTTGCTTGCTAAGACCTCAGCGCCGAGGACAAGTACTGCGAGGGCGGCTTGGGATTCGATGGGTGTCCATTGCGTGAATTTTCGTATCGCTGTTATCACCGTGAGGTGAACAGAATCATCGACGAGGGTCCGATTTAGGAAATACGCTGGATTTAATTCTTGGAATGCAATTCATTGTGAATTTGCTTATCGTTTTTGCGGACTAACATCGAACACCATTTCGTTCCTGAATGGGAGAACACTCGAAATTTTCCGTTTCCCAAAGAAAGTCTTGACATTTGCTGTGTCGCAATCGTGATCTAGCCTTCAGTGGCGTGCCTGAAATTTTTTGTCTGCTTTGTAAGGACCTAGGAACACCCCAAGTTGTGGCCCTCTCTCTACTCCGTACCTGAAGAAAACTAAGGTAAACATTGTTAATTGTGCTGTTGTGAAAACTTGTTTCGAGATTTATTTGACTGGTGCTGAACCATTTTCTTGATGCAACGCACAGCGACTTTCAGTCGCCAATTGCTATTAGTTGTTAATCGTAAAGTAAACAATTATTACAGTTTTGATTGTATTTTTTTGTACTATCTGTGTTACCAATTTCAAGCAATCGAGTTTGTCTTAAGATTCACTATATATTTTACTTCTGTGTATTGTGCATGAACTTTGTAAGCATTATATATAGGAGGAGGCACAATAAAGGTGAGTTCGATTCCCGTAAGCTGCTGGTTTCTTGGCCCTCCACGAGAACCTGCATTCGGCTGTAACCTGGAGGGTGGCGCCCATTAATTTCGACTGACCCTATATACTACAACGTTGGATGAACCACCCCTACTACTTTGAGTTAGACGAAGACACTTCCATCTTTCCTGCTGCGGTCTGACGAAAAAGCTCGTAACAAACTTTATCTTCGGAATGGAATTTTTTCCATGTTTTTTTTTAAATTTCCCTTGAGATTGTCCATAGAACTTATAATTCGTGTAAAGGTGTTTGACAAGAAAACATCTATCTAGATAATGTATGCTATAGTCTTTCGAGTTTCCACCTTACAATGTGGGAAATTTTATTTACTCTAAAAATGCAAACGTTATCTTCGGAATACAATTTTTTCGAAGTATTTTTTGCAAGCTTCCTTAAGATTGTCTATAGAACTTATTATTGTTGTTACGTGTGTTTGGAAAGAAACCATCCATCTAGATAATGCATGCAATAGTCTTTCAAGTTTCCACCTTACAATATGGGAATTTGCACTTTACTCTAAAAATGTAGACCCCATCTTCGGAATAGAATTTTTTATATGGGAACGTCTATTTTACTTTACTCTATAAATGTAAATCCTATCTTCGGAACAGCATTTCTTCGATGTATTTTTTCAGTTTTCCTTGAGACTGTGTACAAAACCTGTTATTCCTGTAAACGTGTTTGGAATAAAAGCATCTATCTAGATAATGCATGCAAAGTCCTCCAAATTTTCACCTTACAATATGGGAATTTCCATTTACTGTAAAAATGTGTAACCTTATCTTCGGAATACAATTTTTTCGAAGTATTTTTTATAAGTTTCCTTAAGATTGTCTATAGAACTTATTATTGCTGTAAGTATGTTTGGAAAGAAAGCATCCATTTAGATAATGCATGCAATAGTATTTCAAGTTTTCACCTTACAATATGGGCATTTCCATTTAGTGTAAAAATGTAAACCTTATATTCAGAACACAAATTTTTGAAGTATTTTTTGTAAGTTTCCCTAAGATTGTCTATAGAACTTATTATTTGTAGAAACATGTTTGGAAAGAAAGCTTCTATCTAGATAATGCATATACGAGGAGGGTTCAAATATGACCCGCAATTTGGCTGTAACTTTTTATTTAACAGCAATAAGTATATAATTTTTACACTATTTCTCCACGTATTCACGCTCTAAGTCTACGCACTTTTGCCATCGTTGTGGGAGTTTCATAATGCCACTTTTACAGAATGTTTCTGGTTCGGCGCTAAGACACTCATGCACAAACTCAGCAACATCATCATCGTCTTGAAATTTTGAGCCACCCAATGCCCCTTTCAGCGGTCCAAAGAGATGGAAATCACATGGTGATAAATCCCGACTATAAGGTGGATGTGGAAGAATCTCCCAATGTATTTTTTCGAGGACATTTGTAGTCAATTGGGCAATATGAGGTCGGGCGTTATCGTGCAGGAGAATGACACTCTTGATTCAACGGTTTCTCCTTTTTGAACGAAATGCAGGCTTAAGTTTTTGAGTGAGCAGGTCAGAATAATAACCGGCATTAATGGTACGTCGTTCTCTCAAAAAATTGGTCAAGAGAACACCCTCACTATCCCAAAAGACGGTGGCCATTACTTTACCGGCTGAAGGCACAACCTTCGCTTTTTTCGGTTTTGGGGATTTGAGTGGCGCCACTCTAGACTTGATCTTTTTGATTCTGGCGTAAAATGGTGAACTCGGGTTTCGTCGCAGGTGAGTAAGGAATTTAAAAATGCATCACCTTCATCTTGGTATCGCCTGAGTAGCTCAGTAGAGACTTCAACGCGTCGCTGTTTTTGTTCCATAGTCAGCAATCTGGGTGCCCATCTTGGGCAAACTTCTCGGTAATGCAGATGTTTATGGAGGATTTCCTCTACGCTACCAATACTAATTTGTAATGTTTGTGACATTTCACGGAGAGAAATTTTTCTATTGGCAAGAATAAGGTCGTTTATCAGGTCAACGTTGGTTCGTGTTGTCGAAGTTTTCGACCGCTGTACCTTCTTAAAATTCTTACACAATTCAGTCACCTGAGTTTTCGATAAGGTGGATTCCCCATATTGTGCTTGAATTCTTTGCAAAATATCACTTGGTTTGACACCTTCATTCACAAGAAATCTAACTATTATGCATTGTGCAACGGAAACATGAACTGCCTGCTCTGTCATGTTGACAGTTACTAAAAAAACAATTGAAGCGGCTATGACATTATGCACGCCTTCTAGATATCCCATTGCAAGAATGTTAGAAGGAATTGCGGCTAGGGCCATTCGTTTAGTTCTAAGAATAAAATTCCGGGTCATATTTGAACCCTCCTCGTAATAGTCTTCTGAGTTTTCATCTTACAATATGGGAACTTCCACTTTTCTTTACTGTAGAAATGTAAACCCTATCTTCGGAATAGAAGTTTCTTCGAAGTATTTTTTTGCAAGTTTTCTTGAGATTGTCTACAGAACTTATTATTCGTGCAAACATGTTTGGAAAGAAAGCATCTATCTAGATAATGCATGCAATAGTCTTCCGAATTTTCACCTTACAATATGGGAATTTCCATTTACTGTAAAAATGTAATACCTTATCTTCGGAATACAATTTTTTCGAAGTATTTTTTGTAAGTTTCCCTAAGATTGTCTGTAGAACTTATTATTTGTAGAAACGCGTTTGGAAAGAAAGTTTCTATCTAGATAATGCATATAATAGTCTTCTGAGTTTTCATCTTACAATATGGGAACTTCCACTTTTCTTTACTATAAAAATGTAAACCCTATCTTCGGAATAGAAATTTTTTCGAAGTATTTTTTTGCAAGTTTTCTTGAGATTGTCTACAGAACTTATTATTCATGCAAACATGTTTGGAAAGAAAGCATCTATCTATATAATGCATGCAATAGTCTTCCAAACATTCACCTTCCAATATGGGAATTTCTATTTACTCTAAAAATGTGAACGCTATCTTCGGAAGAGAATTTTTTTGATGTAGTTTATTACAACTTGTTTTTGAGATTGTCTACAAACTTATTAAGCGTGTAAACGTGTTTGAAAGAAAGCGTCTATATAAATAATGCATGCAATAGTCATCTAAACCTCCACCTTACAGTATGGGAATTTCCATTTTACAGTTCGAAAGCAATGTTTTTTGAGTGTTTGGCGAGGTATTGATCCTAATTTGAATATTTAAATTTTAAAATAGAAATGCCGACTTTAATCTAAAAATTTAGACCGTATCTTCGGAATAGAATATTGCTTCGATTAATTTGTTGAAGTTTCCGTAAGCTTGTCCATAGAACATAGGACTAATTCATTTAAGCGTGTTTGAAAACAAAACGTTTATTTAGATACATGCGATAATTTTGGTAATAATTACCTTGCGAGTTCCAATTTAAATTAGTTTGTCCTTTGACAATCAGCTTGTCAATCGCTTCTATTTCATGTTCAATTAAGTAAAACTCGACGTCCTTACTAGAGCGCCTAATTTTGTTGTACCAATCGATCGTGGAATTCAGATTTATTATGTACTGTCTGAATGTATCGTTCCGCTCCGACATTAGTACTGCTTCTTCCGGAATTCCATCGTGATTCATTAATTTAAGATAATGCACTTCCCGCAGAATGGCGGAAAGCTGAAATTAAACGCGTATTATAGCCTCGCTGTTTTTTTGCCGAACCGTGCAAGTACTTCGGGGTTAAAGTTCAAGTGCAGCTCCTTCGATTTAACATTTCGTTTTATGAGACACTGCTTCAGATTTAACTTAATTTGTTCCGGAACGGCATCAGCCCATTGTTTAAACAGGTTGTCGTCGAACTCGTAGAGTTTGTCAGTAAGATTTTCAAACTTCTTAATGATCTCTTCAGCCTCGAGGGTTCCTGTGATTCTGAAAGTTTAATGTTATCAATAATGATCTACATAATCGAATGTTTCAGCTTGTATACGGGTGTTGTAACGCTTTAAAGTTCTGAATTGGGGCCATTATCCTTTCTCGTAAATTTTGTGTCCACCGCAAAGATCCAGCTACAGGCGGCATGTATTTATCCACGGCAAATTGTCCGTATTTTTCTTTATGGGCCATTTGTTCTTGAAATAATATCTAAAAGGGAACATCGTTTATTCGCTGGTATGTTTCACAGAACAGCTGTATTTTAGAGTCTAACGCAAATCCCTTCCCTAATTTTCTAAGCATAAAGATGATATATACAGGGCGTTAAGAGAAAACGATTCGCTGCGGTGCTAACATTTTATTACCCCGAATGGAAGAAGTATAAATGGCAGAAGAATTAATAACTTTGCAGATTAATTTTACAGTAAATTTGAAACGGAAATGATGCTTTATTCTCCTATAACAGAACGTTAATGAAGCTAGGGAATAGGGTTTCAGGACGGGGAATTTCCTTTAATTTGAAAATTATACGGCATTCTTATAATAAATACGAATCCACTTAGTGTTTGTATACAAACTGAAACGGTTTAAATAAAATACTCTAAAACCCTTAATTGGCCAGGGGAATTTTTATCCAGCGAATCGAATTTCCGAACGCCCCGCGATTTGTTTTACTTCTGCTGTGAATATTTCCTCCTTCAACATATCTAGAATTTTCACGTATTTGCTGGTAAATTCTTCTTTGATTAGTGGCCGGTCTAATACTGATCCCACTATGTTTATTAACTGGAACAAAATTATATTATATTTATCATAAGAATTGCTTATTACATTTTTTAAGAATTATACGAGTAAGTGAATTTATGTTCTTGTAAATGCTTATTGCTACATCGTTGCATTTCCGGCTGCCAGGCAACTTACGTGACTGTAGGATTTAAAGTGAAAATTATGAAAAATGGCGAGCGAGTTTGCGTTGCCCCGCGGGTCTCGTGTTTGGCTGGTTCGTACTAAAATACACCGTAACTTTTTTTCTTAAACTTAAATTAGTTCTACGTGAACTAAACAATTTGCCAAGGTGTTAAAATGAAGTGCATACAACAACGCCGTATTTTCATCAAATTGTTGAAATTCTTGCTAGTTAATAAAAGACATTTTTAGGGTGTTCTATCAAGCATTCAGCTTCTCACAATGCTGTTTTTCCTGCTATCTAAATAAAGCGAGAAATGGGAACAGAGGTGTTTGTCTGCCAAAAAAAGATAAATAGGTACATACATTGTGCCTCATTCGGATCTCTCTTTTAAAATGTCTTTTTCATAAAATAGCATTAGGTGGAAAAATACAGCTGAATGCTATATAGAAAGAGGAATTTTATTCGGGAGAAAGTTAAAGTAACATCTGAATACTATTTTTTAAGTTTTATCGTTTGTTGTTTCAAGAAAATAATTCTGAAATGCATAATAAATGATACTGCCAACACGAAGGAATGGAAATAAATACTGTATGACCATTTACTGCAATTGTTTAATAGATATCAGGGTATAGTTCAGATATTAAAATTATTTATTATTTCTTAAAGTTTTTGTAACTAGTAAATGTAACATTTGAATTGCTTGAGAAACTTGTGTTGATTTCTTATTATAAGTTGTTTCAATATATATTTAATAAACAGCAGGGGTTGTAGATATCACTAAATTGGAGTTTTTATTCCATATCATAAAAAATAGCAGCGTTTAATCTCTATAAAGAAGCCTGTAAATCGGCAGCCGAATAGAATAAAAATACACACTGCCTGTACCATACAGGTTGCTCCATGCTTGAAGGACGCCTTAAGACAAATGGTGAAGAATTTGCAAGAAATGTAGAAATTCAAAAGTTAGGTTACATCAGCTCTTAAAAGAAATAGTATTCAATTTATAATTGGTTTTTATTGTGTATGTGCAGCATGTTTTAATGTAAAGGACTTTTAAATATATCTACAGTATAGATTATATGCTGATATTTTTAGATATACAGGCAGAACCCTTTCAGGCAGTCTATGCAGTATGTAGCTCTATTTATTAAACATTCTGACTGAACTTGTATAGATTCGATCCAGATGTGTTAAGCAATTGAAACTCTGACTTTTACTAAGTGCGAAGTACTTTGAAAAACGTACATAACATATTTTGTAGAGTAATAATACTCTTACAACACAATTATACAATTAAGTACGAAATAAAATACACTGTGTAACATTTGATCTAAAGGTTTTTAAAAATATCTTGTTGGATTTACTTAAAGTTAGCTTACGTAAGCTTAGGACAAATTTATGATAGGTTAGATTTGGCGAGGACAGGTTATGTTAAGTTAGATCCAGTTAGGTTAACGTAGGGTTATGGAAGGTTAGGCTCAGTTAAAGTATGTAAAATCAGTTTAAGTGAGGTTCGAATGTTATGTGAATGAATGAGAGAACAAAATAAGTTTTGTTAAGTTGGGGCCTCGGTGGTCTAGCGCGGCACGCGTTGCCACTCGAGGCCACACGAATTGTAGTCGTTCCGCTGTGGTTTCGAATCTCAGCTGGGGCGACCGCATTTCGGTTAGTTAAGTTTAGGGTCCATGTTGGTTAGTGTGTAAGGGACACCCACACCCCCCTGAAGTAATGCGAAAGCGGTTCCGGGGGGGAGGGGGCGGTAGTATGTATGAATGAGAAAAAAGAAGGTTATGTTAAGTTAGATCCGGTAGGTTAGGGGCCTCGGTGGAGTAGTGCGGGAACGCATTGCCACTCGAGGTCACAGCGAAATGTAGTCGATCCGCTGGGGCGTTCGAATTCCAGCTGGGGCGACCGCATTTCGCTTAGTTAAGTTTAGGGTGCATGTTGCATGAATGTTTAGTGTGAAAGGGACTCTCACACCCCCTGAAGTAATGCAAAAGCGGTCTGCAGGGGGGGGGGGGACGGTAGTATGAATGAATGAGAAAATAAAACGTTAACGTAGGATTATGGTAGGTTAGAACCCATTAAGTTAAGTTGGGCTCAGTTAGAGTATCTAACGTTATATTAAGCGAGGTTGGAATGTTATGTTAGAATATGTAGAAAAAATATTTACATATATCATTGGCTAATATCAGATTAAATTAAAGTAAGCTTACATAAGCTTAAGGCGAAAGTATGGCAGATTTGACAGGTTATATTAGGTTACGTTACGTTAGGTAAGGTTTGATTAGCATTTGTATTAAACATATTTCTTCAAAGGTGTGTATAAAAATAGCTCACTGGCTGATATCAGATTAAATTAAAGTTAACTTATGTAAGCTTAGTAAAAAGTTATGACAGGTTAGATTTGGTGAGGACAGGTAATGTTATGTTAAGGTAGGGGCCTCGGTGGTCTAGTGCGGCAATGCATTGCCACTCGTTAGATCCGGATAGATTAAGGTAGGGTTGGAGCCTCGGTGGTCTAGTGCGGGAACGCATTGCCACTCGAGGTCACAACGAAATTTAGTCAATCCGCTGGGCGATCGAATCTCAGTTGGGGCGACCGCATTTCTCTTAGCTAAGTTTAGGGTGCATGTTGCATGAATGTTTAGTGTGTAAGGGACGCCCGCACCCCCTGATGTAATGCGAAAGCGGTTCGGGGTGGGGTAGATGAATGAATGAGAAAAAAAAAAGGTTAATGTAGGATTATGTTAGGTTAAAACCCATTAAGTTAGGTTGGGCTCAGTTAAAGTATCTAAAGTCAGGTTATGTGAGGTTGGAATGTAATGTTAGAATATGTGAAAACATATTTACTATGTATCATTAACTAATATCTGATTAAAATATATTTAGCTTACATAAGCTTATGGCGAAAGTATGGGAAATTTGACAGGTTAGATTAGGTTGTGCTACATTAGGTAAGATTTGGTTAGCATTTATAGGAAATGTATTTCTTCAAAGATGTGTATAAAAATATCTTATTGGCTAATGTCAAATTAAATTAAAGTTAAATTACGTAAGCTTAACACACAACTATAGCAGACTTGGCTAGGTTAGTTTACATTGCAATGCGGTATATAAGATTTGGATATCTTTAGTTGAGTCAGAGTAGGTTAAAGTTAGATTAGGTTAGTTTAAGATACAAAAGTTACGTTTATCTGGGATACGATATGTAAAGTCGGGTTAGCTTAGATTGACTTATGTACGGTTAGGATACGTTAGGTTAAAACCGAGTTAGGTTTGGATAAGGTAGGGTCCTCGGTCGTCTAGTGCGGGAACGCGTTGCCACTCGAGGCCACAGCGAAATGTAATCGATCCGCTGGGTCGACCGCATTTCGCTTAGTTAAGTGGTGGTGGTTAAGGGTGCATGTTGCATAAATGTTTAGTGTGTAAGGGACGCCGCACCTCCCTGAAGTAATGCGAAAGCGGTTCCGGGGTGGGGGGTAGTATGGATGAATGAGACAAAAAAAGGTTAGGGTAAGGTATGACAGATTATCTGATAGTTTTTTTAGAGTCCGTTTGAAAGCTTTTTCAAAGTATGATAAGTGATGTTGTTTAAAGAGTGTTAGATAATTAGATAAAAGAGAATTAGGTTATGTAAAATTAGATCAGATGAGAATAAAGTTAGGTTAGGTTAGGATACATACATTACTTCAGGGTGGGTTAGGATATACATATAAAGTAAGGTTAGGTTAAGCGAGTTGGGCTCGTGTAAGGTTATGTAAGCTATGTTACGTTAAAACTAAGTTGGATTAGAAGACACCATGTCAGATTATCTAATATTTTTTTTAAATAAAAATCCGCTATGATGGTGACATTAGATAATTTTTCCCTATCCGTAGTTAGCGGGGTTTAAAACAAATGTTAACAATGAAGAAGAAGTTTTAAATGTAACAATAAAATAAGTAGAATGAGGATTCATGTTGACTATTTGGAATTTAAGATCGTTTTTCTTGAATTTGTTCTTATGTAACCCATTCAAAATTTTATACCGTTGAAAACAGATTAAAAGCTACCGAAATAAAAATTAAATATGTATGTTGTCATTTAAAAAAATATTGATGACGTCATAACTTTTTCAAGAGTTAATGGAAAGATCTAAAAATAACTTTTGCATATGTGCTGTAATTTAAATCGCTAGCCCCCCCCCCTTTTCAGATTTTTCTTTATCACAAACCTTAACGGATTTAACGAATTTATCCGCTACTTAATTACGACATTGTAAATAAGTGTGCATTATTCGATATTTCCAAACAAATCTTAAACATTTGTAGAGTAGACAAGTAAGTATAACGTAAATCTGTTGGGCTTAAAAGGTTTATACCCCATACGGAAATAAAAACGGAAGTTAGATGAAGGAACATTCAAAAATTATAAATTAAAGCCTGTATAGAATAAGATTGTATAAATAATTGACGGAATATGTATGGAAAAGATATACATAGAGGAAAAATGCGGTAATATCTTTGGAATTTCCAAATTGGTCTGTCCGCGAAGTAAATGCATTGTTTTTTGTTGATATTCATTTTAAAGTAGAAAATAAAGTAATATGAAGTAAATATACATATTTAACTAAACGGTTACCGACATACAGGGTATTGTAATTTTGTTTTCATGTTACGCTGTATTGATTTCTTCTTAACAGGCTTGAGGTTAACGGACTTCACTCTTATTTAAATATGAAATTTTAATATCGTAAAACAAAATAAGAATTCGTGGTATGATTGAGCTGGCAATTTTAAAATTTTGTTTGAAAATTTACTTAAAACTTCTGATGAAAAAACAATTTTGTAAAATGTCGATTTAATTAGCCATTTTGCAATGATTTCATATTTATATATTCCCAATTATTTCCAATTACATAAAATCATTTTATTTACATTTTAAATAGGAACCTAGAGTTTCCATACAGTGGTGCACGCAGGAGTTTTTCTTGGGGGTAGCCGAGTTGGATGGACGAACATATTTTTAATGCAAATTGAACAAAATTCATTAGGTGATTATGAAACTTTATTTACAGAATAAACCCCAATTGTTTTTCTGCAAAGCTGCTGAATTACTTTAGTCGTGGTTACATAATGCCACTTTGACGTGATTTACCCAAATAGAAGAATAATAATGTTCAGTAAGTATTATTTACTTAAATAGGAAGTGAATTCGTATAAATATTGAGAGGTTGAGAACTGTATTTAAGGGAATGAAATATATGCAGGTGGGGGTAAATGAAATTTTTACAGATTTCACTTTTCTGGGGCTCGAAAGTGTATGTGATGGTACGAAATGCCCTCGGATTTGTACTATCTGGGGGTTGCACAGTTTATTTTAGGAGACAAAATACCCGCGGAGAGGGTGGTTTTCACAAAATATTCACATTTTAGAAACGTTTATTTTAGTGGATAAAATACGCGGCGCTCATTTCGGGGGTTGGAAAATATATTTAAAAAAATGAATTATTCGGGGGATTGTTTTACTATTACTTATCTATTTGTTATGTAGATTTGGTTTTGCCACTCATTTGAATTAAACTCGTATTTTAATTGCCGCTTCATAGGAATCAAAATTCTATTTTAATTGCAATTTTTAAGTCAATCGCTATATTATTTTTACTTTCCCATACCTTATAGGTATAGGGTATTACTTTCCCATACCTTATAGGTATAGGGTAAGTATTGAAATCATGAAAATTTTCGAAATCGAGATTTTAACGGATATATCCGTTTTGGGTCTCTAGGAACCCAAAAAAGTGGTTTTTAAAAAATGTCTGTCTGTGGGTGGGTATGTACGTACGTATGTACGTATGTACGTACGTATGTACGTATGTGACGCTCCTACAGCCGAAAGTATTGTTCCGATTTTGATGCGCTTTGGAATGCGGGGGTGTATCGAAAATTCATCGAAAAAATAAGCTTTTCAAAAAATCCGAAACCGGAAGCGGAAGTTACGCATGTTTTTTTGGTATCACTTTTTTCGTGATTACAATTTTGAAACTTTTATCGCGGATAACGATAGAGGGTCATAAGACAAATCTGTTAGTTTTTGCCGAACTCGCTAGCTTTAAACTGAAGGGCGCTATGATTTTTTGAAAATTTTGAGTTTAACGCCCAATTACTCGAAAACGGATGAATCGATTCAAATGAATTTTATTTTCTGAATAGTATATGAAGGGTAAAATGAGGTGATATAAAAAGTTTTTTGAAAAATTATAAGGGGCCTAAATTACGAATTTTCAAAATTTTGGAAATTTTCAAAAAATTATTTCTCAAAAACTGCTTCAAGGAATTTTTTTAAATTTCATATGTCGATAGACCTCGCAAGGGGCTATCGATATGTTTTTTGAAGAACTCCGTA
>JABXWE010014909.1:0-24750 GCA_014611495.1 Limonius californicus | reverse complement strand
TTGCTATTTCTATTTTTTCGGTAAAATTTGTTTATTTCCATAGCAACAGGCTAATAATAATAATAATATATGTATGTAATAAATGTTTGTAGTTGTTTTGCGGGAAAATGAATTTTGATCTTCCTACCGAAACTATACATCCTCTGGCACTCGAGAAAATCTGTAATTTTGCATTAATTTTGGTTATTTATGTAAATATACCTCGATATGAAAGTTACTTGGCCAGAGAGATAGTGGAACTTTCAAAAAATTACACAACTTGCTACAAGTGAAAAATATTCAACATATGAGTGACATTTTATGATTCAGTGGCGTTTCAAATCAGTAGTTCATCGTAATAGTAGAATATACAGTGAGTCACTATAGTTTTTTGTACAAGTGTGTTGAAACTCAATCGGTGCATATATTAAGACATAATAAAATATTATTCTGTTTAAGACGGATGCATATAAAATCATAATTGGAGTTAATTTAGTTGATTCCTTATTCGTTTTAACCTAATACTGAAATGTATGCTATCACCTTCTGTAATCTGCCACTGTGGAAACCCACTATGTTTAATTGACAATTTATGGGAGCACATTTGAAGTAATTTATTTAGTGAATAGCAAAGTATTCAATAAGAGATCTTCAACAAAGCAATACATTTTAGCGCAACAATGTGGAAAATAACAACAAATGTATTTATGTATTTATTAATAAATAGCAATGTATTAACCCTGCATTTATATAGCAATAGCAATTTAAGCAGTAAATATTTTGGATAGAACAGTATATTAATGAACAGATATCTAAAATAGGTTCGGTGATAGACATTGACGGTAAAGTAGTTAAGTAGACAACAATACCACAAGTACTGGGTTTGTATCATTGTAACTTTCATCCAAGGTGCTTGTACCGTTTTCAGATCAAGGGTTAGATTGATTCGATGCCAGTAACCCTAGCCGGTGATGCCCTTATAGTGTGAATGTTCCTAAGTAATTGTTTCAAAAAAGTCTGTAGTTTAAAATGTTTTAGTTAAAGTGGGCAATTATTGACGGGAAAAGTAAGTAGAGCATCAGTTATGTACTACACATTTGTTTAATGTATGCATTTATAGGAGACCTAAAATATCTACATACGCAACGGAAAATTCTTGCACATATAAATTGGGCTTCAATTTAGGTTCAACATAAAAAATACGCGGCTATCAATAAAACTACAAAGTCGCTTTATACTTCATAAACTTCCATTTCTAAGCTTTTTGCTCGCGTTTAGGATTTATGGAACTATTCCGAGGAAACCCTATCTACTATTGTAAGTGATATTGCATCAATCAATGAATGATCAGTTCGTTCGTATTAGAGGGGGCCCGCGTATGTGAAAAATTTCAAAAGGAAACAGAAGTGAACGTATTAGGAATGCGTGTTTTTTATATAGTGTCACATTCGAATCCACCTGGGAACAAATCGTTTCCAGTCGTTTGACTGATCGATAATGCTGAACCAGCACTTCTCAAGCGGCCCTTAGACCACGGACTTGCTTCTGTAGAATTTAGACCAAGACAGCTCAAATGGGTGTTTGCTTCGTGAAATTTTCAAATGCGTCCTTTGATATTGAGCCTGATTCGGGTATCTCAGTTAAGGAACCGTTTGAATAAACAGGACGTTAAAGTGTTTTAAGGGCGTTAACAAGATAGTTGCAGATAAGAAAAAGGTACGCGTGAAGTGGAAAACTACTTCCCATTTTTAAAAAGCGCTTGAAACACATTGAAAAGTCCCCCTTACGATACTAGTAATATCTACATAACGGTTTTAGGGAAATATTGAAGCTTGGGAAAGCGAGATTCGTATAATGATCGTCGTAAGGCGAAGCCAGGATAACAATTTAAAAGTCGTTACCGGGGGATTGCCAAGACACATTAGACGCAACTGTTGATATCGATCTCCTCAAAAGCGAATTATGTCAGCCAAATAAAATGTTACTTTTTGCGGTGTTGCGGGAAGAAAGTTCCATATTATTCGACCTTCTTTCAGACCTGCACGCAATCTACACAATGTTCTACGTAAAGCTGCTACAAAGTAGGTTACAAATTCTGTTATTGTACCAAAATACACTTTTTCTTTTGTAGAAGATTGAATTTTTACTCCTACACAGCAGTTGTAATGTATTTATAAATCAACAAGTCGTTATTAAACTTTTTTACTAACATAGAACCTTAAATGTTGTGGAAAGGAAATATAATAAAAAGAAATCTTCAAAGCCGCTGTTAAATTTCGTCTAAAAACGGGCACCCTTTCCTAAAATACGAGTTATTTACTTTGTTCTTTTTTCCGATTTCTCTTTATTCTTTTGATCTACATTGTTCAACTGATAAAGTTTCCTTCAATCTAAAAAACGTAAAAAATAGAAAAAACAAGCATTATGGGAGAAGAGCATTTAAGGACACCATTTCATCAAAACAAGTTCGTAATTTAGTTCCGGCTTTTATTAGGCTCCGCTAAACCAAACCTACTTAGAATGGCTTCGCCTTAACGTGTCTTTGGTAGAAAAGTTTGCGTGTACAACTTCCACAGTTTATTTACACATTATTTTGTAGTTATCAAAGTTCCTATCAGGGTGGGTCTCCGTCATATTATAAATACAACACTAAGTTATCGTCTGTAATATTAAATTTTTAGGGCGATTTCGAGGGCCACTTATGTCCTTAAAACATGGCTCGTTAGAACGGCAGTTAATGATCTTTTTCATTTCAGCTTTCTCTTCTTATTTGACAAGAAAAGTCGTTTCCCTGTCGGGAAGCATTCGAATGCAACGTCGATCGTTTTAAATTCTCGAAACGCTTCTTTCCTAGCAAGTCATAAATTTGTCTCTGATTTGATTTAAGTACAATCCGCTGTAATTAATGATATCGTTAGTTAGGGAAGGTAATCTAGTTGGACTTGGTTTAAGAAAAAATATCTCTTTTATAGATCGTTTTAAGATTGTACGTTTGGGTATATTACCAACAATATCGACTACTAGACTAAGTTTTCATTTCTGCTTTACATTTATAACGCCAAGGTTACATTAACTTATATGTTTCCAATAATAAAATCATCATCGTAAAAATCGTAGGACAGAGAATTAACCATGTAGGGTCGGTATATATCGAATTATTTTACTTCATTTCTCGGAATACACATTAAAACGCCAAACAAGGAACAGCAGAGTGCCAATAAAGGAATGAAAGAAACTGACTTGAGATTATTACGCTTAAATTAAGTATATCCTTGGTCCAAGTTATCGGTTGTTCTAAGTAGATCTGGCAATGTGTGTACACCATACACGCTTGTAAATTACAGGAATATCCTATGATCTTCTGAAAAATCAGTTGCAACAACTTTTGACAGAGTAAGTACCACTAAACCGAAGATTAAGTTTGGTTAGTTGGGATCGAAAAGATAAATTGAGTTAGCAATACTGAACGAGCTTAATGACAAACCCTTTGTTGAACATGCCCGTGGACAAGATACGAGAACGTTTCGTGACTTGAACCGTTTTGTTCTAATGGGAACTTGAGTTGAGGTAATGAAATGCCAAGCTTGCCAGATACATAATTTCAAGATGAGTATTTGATGACTGCTAGAATTATGAAACTAAACAACCTATTACAAAAATTTAATCAGACAAGTTCCATGGTTCCAGGTCGGTTGAACCCCCATTAACTATACATATTTACTTCAAATCCTAAAAACGGTATCCGTTTGCATAAGGTACTGTTGGGCAAAACCGTTGTTATATTTTGTTTACTAGAGGAACTTACTTGAAACTGTGAACATTTGTGAGCGTTAGGAACAGCTGATTTTCTAGCCGACTATAAAATGTGAGGTACTCATAGAAACTGGTTATATTATATTGTATCCAATAGCCAAGAAGTATCATATAGAAACGGTTTCAGTTGCAATAACAACTACAATGTTATAACAAATATTGCAGGGAAGAATAGTAGATAGTTAACTCTATAAAAGTCTTCGTTCCTGCGAAATTTGAATCATAGGATGATATGCGACAAACAGTTTGTAGTTTAGAATATATTTTATATTGAAATATCAGCCTTACTATATACGACAATGCGAGTGACTTGCAAATGAAATCTGACAACAGAAGCGCAGAGGAATATGTGCAGAGGTGCAAGTGGATGATAAGATACAATATTTAAATATTACATATGGATTATTTTTGCGTATTTTATACTATATTAATCGGTGCAAATGGAATATGGGAGTTTAACGTAGACAATACAAAAATATTGATATTAAGTCGATGGAAGAAATGCTATACGGGATTATCACATAGATAGCATTTTTATCATGTAATTCCCACTTACTTGAAAATTAATAACAGAAATTAATTTAGTGATATTGAAATATACAGTATGTTGTTAGCAGAATCAAATCCACTTTCGTGCTTAATACACTATCAATTCAAATGTATTTTTAGTTTACTGTATGTCGTTGCGCAATTCATTTACCCGAATTAACTTTACTAAGTCATGGGGATTTTTCCAATTATATATTATTTTTCTTCTGTATTTCAAAATATCAAAAATGTGTTTTATTGTAGAGTATTAGGAGTAGTGGATATTGTTTAACATGGATTTATGGTGTCAGCATTACATAGTTTGAGACCCTCTGATATACATATACGGTATAGCGCAACTAAATGAGACCTCGATACCACTGCTTGTATGGACAGTAACGCCACCAATGCAATAATTTTTCGTATATCACGTTTTTGTTGTATTATTCTAGAACTTGCAGTACGGTAGCAATAAATTTAAATAAATGTATGTAGTGGAAGCATCTTCATAATGGAAATATAACAACTTTTAAAGATGTCAACCGGGCAAATGTGCGAGTTCGTGATAATATCTACTTAATTTTCATAAGAAATTTATGAGAGTCGTAAACATTTATTTTAATTTCACAACAAAGTGGAGCGAGTAATTCATAGAAGTGTGTCTATTCAAATGCTGAGTAGTTTTGCACAATAGGAATGAGCATCAAGAACTGTTCTTTATAGTTCAGAAATAGCTGCTTTTCTTCTTGCGTATGAAACTAATAAGTATTTTCATACGACATTTCAAGAGAAGATGTAGTTCCGGAATCATTTCTTTGTTATGTGTCTATGCAATAAAATCTATATTATATTTCCATGTAATTTTTAAATTGGAATAGACAACATTTCAAGCTGTATCGAACATATATGGAAACATGACCTAGTATAACTAGATCTCTCTAAAATAAATAACGAATTTGAACGGATTAAATCAAGTTGTGTAAAATTTGAAGGTAATATAAACACAAGCTATCGTTGAACTGTCGTCCATAAAATTTAATATTGAATGCTTGAAAGCATCTTGTGCTAGTGAATATCCTTCTAACAAATATTAAATGCGTGTTGGAACGTTTCGTGTTAGTCGAACGGTCTCTATGGTTTCATGCATATGAAAGATATCCAAATATTTTCAAACGAAATTTAGCTAGAATTATGGCAGACGGGAATTGCTTTTAATGTACACAAGAAGAGTTTTATCAGATGAAAAATTCTGATGAAGGTCCGTTCGGAACAGTTTGGAGTGGCGTGGGTAGGCATTGTAGCTCCTATGTCTTCGGAGTGTCAGGTACGAAATTTGTTGCCACTTTTTCTCATCTTGCGCTTAATGCATAATGAAACAATATCTTTAGCTTGTTGGAACCATGTCGAGAACACGGAGTTTTGTTTCAACGCTTACGCTCTGGAAATGCGTGTGTGAGCCTTTTGCTTTCAGATATTTTTCAGCGAACCTTTTGTAATATTCATGTATTTCAAAACTTCGCAAAATTGGTACACGAAGTCATAACAATGCCACGGTGTTTGGAAAGCGGCTGTAAATTCTGTTTTATTATTTGAAAATCATTACCATTTCAGACAAATTTAGATGTTTGCAGGTTTGCTAAAAATCACAATCTTTCAGGAGCTAATAGATAATTTGATTTAATAATTAAGGTGTCAGCTATATTTAAAAATATCTTCGGCTTCTACTTTGTTAACAGTTTTAGGACAGTTATTTTAATTGAAGATCTAGATACAGATTCAAGATACCGCACTGACAAAGAATCTGAATGAAGATCCTGGACTCTTAAAAGTACTATGTGGCTCTTTTCTAGATTCTTCTACATTTCAGAATTCCTGCTATATTAGTATTTGTAACAATTTAATAACAAAAAAATTTAATATGTAAGCTATACTGTTTAGAACAAGTACAGTTCAGTTCCTACAGTTTTTTAAATCTAAACACACAATATTTATACAGCGTGGTGATAAAGTTCCGCACAAAGTTCATAATATGGATATTTAATGTTTTTGGGAAAACCCTGAAAAACGCCAATTTTGTTCTTTAAAAAGGCCCTTTCCGACCCACATTTTTTTCCATTGGCTTTTGTTTCTGAGTTTTCCTCACTAGTTAAATGATGATATAAAATAATTGATACCCCACATAACTATATTTTTGAGAAAAATTCCTATAAATTTCAAGCAATTTATAATTTATTTTTAATTATTATAAGAACATTATGAAAAAGAGTCAAAAGGGAATTTTTAAATTGTCTACTATTATGCAGTAAACATTGGCCAGCACGTGTGTAAACGCTTTGTATTACTCGCCCAATAATTTTCGGGCTTATACTTTCCATTTCCAAACGAATCCGACGCCTTAAATCGTTTAAATTATTTGGCCTACTAATGTAAACTCGCGATTTCACATAAGCCCATAGAAAGAGCTGCAGCTCCTTTAAGGAAGGTGATCGCGCATGCCATTCAAAAACGGTTATCGTCGTTTTTTGTACAGGGTCATGTGAAATTGCGAGATACATTCGTAGGTCAAACAATGTAGATGATTTAAAGTGTCAGATTCGTTAAGAAATGGAAATTATCAATCCAGAAATTATAGGGCGTGTGATACAAAGTGTTTACATACGTGCTGGTCAATTCCAACTGGTTAATGGTGGACAATTTAAAATGTTATTTATAATGTACTTATTTTCATTAAAAATTAATTCGTAACTTTATGTGTGTTTTTTTCAAGAAATAGGTACCAACTGTTTTATTTCACCAATTAGCTGGTATGGAGGTTTATCTAAATAGGAAAAAAAGGTGGTCATTTGAAAAAATTGATGACGTCATAGAGCAGAAATAGACGCCGATAGATAATAAAATTCAGGTAAGGAAATACCTTCTTAAAAAACAAAATTGACTGCATCCAGGGTTTTCCCAAACAAAAAATTAAATAAGAAAATTATGAATTTTGTGCGGAACTTTATTACTACGCTGTATAATCACATGTTATGTCTAAATACATAACTTAATATTCATATGGATTACTATTTTCCTAAAGCTTTTTAAAGACTTCTCAATTTCATGAAAGTGAATTTAATCTAGAATTAATTGAAAGTTATTTTACAGATCTCTGTTAAACATAATTATACGGGATCCCTTAAGGGCATTGGAGTTTTACTTTATATTTAACAGCATAAAGTTATTCAATGTATATAAATAATTATGTAAAACCACAAAACCACACGTAATAAATCTAAATTAAAATACAGTTTAACCTAAAAATGAATGTTTACGTGAAAAATTAAGCACATAAACAAACCATATTTAGACCGACCTCTTACAGCTGCTTATCTATAACTCCACTTCTAAATGGTCTGAACTTCGGCGTAAGATTCATCCTTGTGTTCTGCCTTCGGAAAGCGTATTTCTCATGTGGAGAAAATCGTACTGTGCGTGTAGCGCGTATATCTGTATCCGGCCATCTTCTTCTTATTTTTCTTCTTCATAGCGTTTTACATCCCCATTTGGATAGACGCCTCTTGTAAATCGTATCTCCATTAGCGGCGGTTTTGTGCTATATGCATCCAATTTAGAGCTGCTGCATCTCATACATGGACGTCTTCTGGATTGATTTGTTCCACTTCTCTGCTCTCCTCTAGCTACATGTCCATTTTAGCTTCGCTGCCTTTGCCACCACATCAGCTACTTTCGTGCTTTGCCTTATCCGTTCGTTTGTTTTTCTGTCTTTTAACGAGTTTCCTAGCTTTGACCTTTCCATAGCTCGTTGTTGTTCTCAACACATTCATGTTCTTTTTGACCATGGCCCAGTTCTGTACACAGTATGTCATGACTGGCAAAACATAGGAATCAAACACCTTAGCCGTTAGGTGGATGGGGATGTTATTATTTTTTAAAATAGAATATAGTTTGCCATATGCCGCTCATGTTTCGTTCTTCTCTTAATTTGTTTTGTTTGGTTTTCCTTTCCTAGCTTGAACGTTTATCCTGTACATATACATACATATTTTGTAAACTTTCTCTGACATTTTCCACTTCTTTGCCATTAACTGTCATGATGTATCCATTGTACATTACTTTTGCTTTACTGTCATATATCTCTAAACAAGTTTTATTTGATGCTATGTTCAATTCTTTCTCCTCTACTGTAAGCTTGAACAGACGTGTCTCCTTGTTTGACTCCCCTGTTTAGTACTACTGGTTTTGTCTTTTCTTGTTCATTTAGATGGTATGTTACACTAGTTTGGGTTATGCTATCAGTAATTATATGTATATATCCGCTATCAATTCTGCAGTTACGCATAGGTTGCCTTACGTCTTCATGCCCTAGATAGATAGATTCAAATGGGTTGTCGTAGTCGATGTAGGTAAGAAATAGTAGTATTAGATAATCGATGTCCTTTTCAATTAAAATCTTCATGACTAATAGGTGATCAGACCTAGAGTAGCCTCTTCGAAATTCTGCCTCCTCGAAGGATTGGTAACTCCTAAGTTTTGCTGTTAAGCATGTAGTACGTAACATATTTAGCAGTTCATAGAGATGCGACAGAACTCTGATAGGTGGATAATTTTTAATATTTCTTCTTTCTTAAATAGTATATAGTATAGCAGTTTGTATTGTACCTTGGCGGAGGAGTTCATTGAAACGTGTGACTTTGTTCTTCTTCATATCATTGAGTGTTGTTAGTGCTTCCTCTAATTTCTGACAATTCTTCAGATCCTACATTTCTTAACATTTTGGTCGACAATTTTTTCACGTTGTCTGAATAATTTGGATCCCCTGATAGGTATAAATTTGTGTAGAACCTTCCTATTATTTTCAGCATCTCTCTTCGATCTTCGTTTCTTCCCCTTCATTATTTATCAAAGATATCATTACTTGATTTAATCCATCCTCTTCTTTGTTCCGATGCTCGGTCTTAGACATTTCATGTTTCTGTTTTGGTTATAATGCCGTCGTCTTAAAGGGTTCCTTTCTTGGACTCTACGTTATTATTTTTTTATTATGAAAGAAATATTCTAACTTATTGATAGCTAGACATCGTATGCACCACTAATTATTAAACATTTTGAATAAACATAGAAACAAGGTTTGTCAAGCAGTCAAGCAGTTATAACGTTTATTTGGTTAGATGGGAAAGGCTATAAGACGCTTGTAACGGCTGCGGTTGTTATGTTACGCATCCAAAGCAAATATTATGTGTTCTAGCGTAATAATAACTGCAGGTACTAATATACTTCAATAACTATTATAGTAAATTTTATAATATTCAAAGTGTCTCTAAAAAGTCTCTACAAAATAATGTAAAAGATATTGCAGAAAATTATCTGGCCCTACCACCTGAGACGCCTCTGGTGCACTTATTAAAACAAAAGTAGGCTGTAATCTACAAATTTGATGAGTAACATATGCACATAAGATTTCAACACAGCTATTAGGTAATTAGAAGCAGAAAAGTGACCGGATAAGTCTCACTTTATAACGCTGTAACTCCGTAACCGTATTGTTTTGTACTTACGTACGTTGGGTTAAATCTTCTATTTAGATCTCAGAAATATGTACATACCTTTTAGAGACACCTTGTATATAACTTTATTAAAGAAACTCATGTGGCTTTCTACAACCGACGCGAAATTTGTCTAGAAATCCTTTTGTACAACAATTTTCTGTTGGCCCTAAGTTTTAAGTTAAGTGAATCATTAATGACATGCTATTTGATTTCCGTTTCATTCACGATAAGGGTTGGAAAATTCTAAAACGTGTTAATCAAAATACATAATGTATATTTTGTTCTAAGTACAAAATGTGTGTTCAAATCTAATCTAGATACAGATATAACACCTTGTAAAAAGATCTACTAAGATATATTACCTCATATAGTGAATTTAGATCCTGGCTCTAGATCTATTTATGCTATATATCTATAATATTTATGCACTGCTTAACACTATTAGTCAGGAAATTAGCAATTAATTCAACCGAATGATTTGTTAATATACACAAAATAAGTTCCACATATTAAAATTGATTTGTTATAGAAGAACATGAGTTAATCTCATAAAGTATTTATGTGTCAGAGAATGTTTATCTTACAACAAATATATTCTTAAAGGATATTCGTTTCAGGGTAAACTTCTTTAAAAGACAAGTACACTTAAAACTTTGGAAACATTGAGATAAAACCACTTTCAAGAAAATTGGGTTGATTAATATATAATTCTTAGTGTCAATGTTTCTGTTTTAGTTCACTGAGATTGTTAGGTACGAAGTGAAAATTATCGCAGCATATCTTTTACCGTATTCTCTGATGCATAACATTTGCAGTCGGTGAAATGTAGGAAAGCTGAAAACTTCTTTTATTCTGATTACTGCATTGAGTGCAACGTCAAACTGGGGTACTTAATACACCCCTATGCGATACCGCGCGCATTATTTCTCCTTTAATCGTAGGTACTATACGGTCTTTTATTTTCTTCACGATTTCTCTTAATGGTCTCACGAACATTCGATAGAAACCTACGTATAACTACTTCAAATACTTCTCAGTGCTATATCTAAAAGTTCGGGCCACTAAATTATTACGAGTGTGACTTGAGTTAACTACCTCCGTTACTATCTCAACGATTCGCGGATAAGGCCATCGAAGAACTCGGAGCGAAATAAAGCAGCGCTTTAAATTTTTAAGCGCCTCGCCCATTTATAACGACTGGTAGTCAAACCCAACCTGTATAATATTCGCATGTTTCTTTCAGAATTCAAACGAATCTCTCTCGTGCGTTCCTTCTCCTTGTGTAGAAAGAATCAGTTCGTTAGGGTTGCCATTATATAAATTTGTAATAATTTTGGGTGCATAACCTACACGCTATGAACTTGGTCGAGGCACTCCGAATACCTGGATCTGCAGGCTCAGAATAACTCAAGAGGGATTACAGCAGAAAGCTCCAAAGTATTACGTTAGTAAAATTACTCGAGACAAGCTTTCGAGGATCTTTTCGTTTATTTGCCTTTTGCCGAACAATTCCTGCAGTTAAGTGACTTAAAATTTTATACTTAAATTGTTTTAGTTAAGAGGCCCTTTACTCGCGAGACTGTTCTGTATGAATATTTCAATCAAAGAGGAACGTGCTTTTGTGTACAAAGGACTCGTTGCTGTACAAAAATATCTTATTAACTAATGTTTCCGTATATCAGCTTAAAATCTGATTTTTCGAATGATTTGCGGTGGATTAAAATTAAAGTTGCAGATTGACAAATTTATTCGACGTTTCGAGGTAAATCTCGCTGTAGGGAGCCGATCTCGTGATGTGTGTGTCACGCATAGGACGAGGTATGCCCCAGGTGCTCATTAGAAGTTTTGATTGATTTCGGAATCATCCTGGGTGTGTTTCGTGCTTATTTTCCGCCGGATTTTCTAACATTCCGTCGTCATGCACACTATTTTTAGAACAAACCTAATGAATAGATGCATGGAACTGAAACTTGCTAAACAAACGTCCATTGTGCGAATGTAACGAGGAGGTGTGTTAATTCTATTTGCACATACAATCGCGTTTATTTATTAATGAAAAGTGTAAATTCAGAAAGGCTAAATTTTCCGTTTGCTTAACTAACAGTATGTATGTGTATGTGCTCACAAAGAACAAACCAGCAACGAATTTCACTGTTTTATCAAAATATTGACATAAAAAGTAAGTACATAGTACATTAGTACTTATGCGATATAAATTATTCCGTTGGTTGTATTTTTTCGAAACGGAGATTGATGCTCGATAGCTTCCTGATGGTTTGGGAATTTGTAATACATAGGCAGGAATACAAACATAATTTCAGTACTGCCCTTTCTCCTGTTTGTGCTCGAGTAAACACAGAATCGGTCCCGATATTATATTTGTATATATCAAACATTCTTGTACTAGCAACGTTCCGTTTGATTTGTATTTCCGCTCTAGCTGATTTAAATATTTTAAATTTAACTAAATCCCTCCTTTTACTTTGATTTTCAATTCTGTTTCCCTGACTGATTCGTAATATTGACTCAATTCGGTCTACGCAGTGCCGGTTCAAGACAGTTTATGCCTAGAGCAAAACTTATATAGAGATAAAACACAGTACTATTGGTATAAGAACAAGATTCTGCTCTTCTTGCCTTAGAGCTTTTGTAATGGTTTAAAGATATTTTTAAATATAGCATTGGCATTCTTCTATAGTAAGTGAAGATTTAAATCGTCTAAATTAATGTATAGGCAAATTGCAGTTGGCGCTTTTTTAAAGATACTAATTTTATTGCAGAATTCAAATAGAGGCTAATAACATAATTGTAAGTAACTGCGAATTTGTTAATGTTATTTGAAGCTGAACGGGGTGTCCACAGACGATAATATGACAATTTTTAAATTTCAAATGTATTTACATAGTGCCATGGGTTACTTGCTAGTTTAAACTTTTGCTTTCAATGTAGCTATTTATATTTCGGAATTTGTTCAAAATAATTTAATGGAAAGACGTTACACACTAATGCATGATTCAACAGATATTTTTACATATATATGTCTATATATATGTATATATATACAGTGCTTCCTGAAAGTAACGGCTAAAGTCTATATAATCGATGAGAAAAATATTTCAAAAAATGACCGTACACGTCGATGTTTATTTTTATATTCTCATTTACAGATGTAATTTTCAACCCCCACCTCTCAACCCCTAAGCGCTAGCAACTTCAACTTTAAAAATTCAAATATCAAAGTCATCCCTCATCTGATAGCATTTTTATGTTGAATACAATAAAAAAGTTGTTCAAAATCGGCTGATAAATAACGGAGATATTTACCAAAATGTATTCAAATGAAGGTGCCAATATTCGAGCAGGCGTTGGTACGGCTCTAGTAATGAGTGGTAAAAACAATTGCAGTTTGTCATTCACAGTACGTCCTGTGAAAATTGCGATGGGTTTTGAGAAATTAAGAAATACAATACCAAAGTTAAAAAAAAAATTATTTGAAGAATAACAAAACCTTGTTAAATTATAAATTAAATTTAATGTTCAAATTTCTGTCCATTAACGGCGAGGCAATACCCTAATCTAGAGACAAACGCTTGTTGAATATCTCTAACATTTCCGGGGTGATTAAGCGGATTTCTTGTCGAATTCTCTCCTTTAATGCCTCAATATTTTCAGGTCTATTAAAGTAAATTTTAGATTATAAATAACCCCAAAGAAAACAATCCAACGGGGTTAAATCCGGAGACTTGCCGGCCATTCAATAGGTCCCCGTCTACCAATCCACCGATTAGGAAATATTTGCACGAGATATTCCCGAACTGGACGTGCATAATGAGGAGGCGCACCGCATCTTCTTGCTCAAATCAAATTCTGGGATCGGGCGAATCAGGATCTTCTGCATTAGGAAACAGTACCGATAAGGCTGGAATTAATTCAAATTGGAGGAAGTCCAGGTACTGTTCACCACTCAGCATTCCGGCAAAGAAGTACGGTCCAATAACTCGATTACCCACTATCCCAGCCCGCACGTTAACCTTTTGGGGATATTGTGTATACGTCTCTATCGTCCAATGCGGATTTTTAACCGCCCAATAACGGCAATTTTGCTTAATGACAGTACCATTTAAGCAAAATGTTGCCTCACCAGAAAAGGCAATATTTCTAACTCAGGATTTGCATTGGAGAGGTCCATCATTATCGCACCAAATTGCACTCGTCGATCAAAATCATCAACGGACAGTTCTTGCACCAATTGCACTTTGTACGAGTGAAATTTTAACTTATGAAGAAGTCTGAAAACTGCATTTCTTTGCGTATCAAGATGTGAAGCGACTCTCACGAGGTTTGAATGTGGATTTTTCTGCACCATTAGCAAGGCATCCAATTGTCTGTCTTCATCTAAAGCGGATGGACGTCCGGTCTTAGGTTTATCTCGTACATGTCTAAGATCACGAAATTTGTTCTCTATTTGACTTACCGTTGATTGCGATTTTCATGCGTCCGACTTCTATCTCCAAACCCAATCTTCATTAAAACTTCCATTCTTTCACCATCAGTAAGTCTCATTTTTGGTATTTTGGTAAATATTTTTCTCAACGATTTTATGGAATTTATCCATACTTTCGGGAAGCACGGTGTATATATATATATATATATATATATATAAATTAGCTAACAAGTAAGAATACAATATGATTCACAAAATATTCTATAGGTTTGACTCTGGAAAACATCTGTTTTTCTTCTTCTTCTTGCTTAGGCTTCCGCATCAAGCAGAAATGAGTGTTTCAATTATATGACCGACCTGGACCGATTCTATACAAGTTGCTTCAGGATGCATGCTTAATAGAGCTATATGTGTAGAAATCACTCAGTTCTGGTTCTTGTTCCGTATTTAAATAATACCACTATAAACAATTTGTAACAAGACGTATACTGGATACATAAAATGTTTAAACTCACATTAGAAACATATTTTCAGCGAGAGGGACACTAATTTTTAAATCTCCATAGAGATATTTGCGTGGTTTCTATCTGCACTTAATTATTGTATATTATAATGGATTATAATTTGAATACATTACTTGTTTTGAGCATTTGTTTAATGTGAAGAAAGCAGTGTAGTATGAGTAAAATACATTTCTTTAATGTATCGGGCGTCCTTCTACGAAATACATTGTTTAGGTTGATTATTAATCATTTCTAGATAGCTGTGGAACAAACACTGCAACATAATCATGGTTAGACCCATTAAACTACGCTACGCAACACGAATTGTTAAACATTTTGAGAAAACTCAGACCCTAAAATCAATGCAAGCGTTCACTTTTACAAGGTGCAAAAGACTTATTGGGTGATTGAAACCTTTGTGTATGTCATATTCATTCAAATATAAATATCTGCCGTGAATTGCAGGTTGAGAGTACAGTACGGGCTGTTATGGAATACAGTATTTCCATATTTCCCCAGAAAGTGGTTTTCAAGCAAACGTGCAGCCGTCAATCAAAACTGAACCTTTTTTTGTATTCCACACAGCTTATACCTTGCTCAAGGCGGTCTTACTTGTTTATTTAAGTTAACTTAGAGCCTTAGACTGTTAATAAACGCCTAGAACTGGCAACATGGAAGAATCAGCTCCCATAAGGTTAGCATTGCTGTATCTTGTCCATACTATACCCTCAACCTAGAATTAACTATAAAGACCGCGTAGCCGGATGGGTACGTACAGTCGTGGGTTGGGACGGAAGATGTCCCAAGTTAAATTCCCGGCAACCGCCATAACATCTAGCTCTATTTGCGAAGGGAATTTCGGTCTTTGGGCCGACTCAGCTTAAATGAGTTCCTAGGGGTAATAACTAGGGGCAATAATAGGTGGTTGAAGCGTAGTGCTGCAAGGCTAAAGTAAATACACGCGCTCTATTGACGGTTATGTTAAGCCTGAAGTGAGCTTGTCTGTAATTTTGAACTTTACCCGGCATAAACCGAGAAGGGCACATTTTAAATTATTGCCATCCCTCGCTGTAATCATTATCATTTGTTCGAAAAAATTAATTAAATTAACATTGAATCTATAACCTTCTATGTCATATTTTGTAACACAATTATGCTTACTGCAGTGCAGGTAGAACTGAAACCGTAAATTTTGAAGACAGACGTACATGAAACGACATTCAAACTTGCATCCAGCTATCAGAGAAAAATGATATGTTTGCAATATCCGTTGAAATGTGTAAATTCAACATATTAAATTGAAAATATTTTAAGATCTCTAATCATGTACTTATTTTTGTATTACTTCAAAGATGTTCCAATAGTTGATCCTATTCTATAGGTTTCAATTAAGTTTGGAATTAATTTCAAATTTATTTTAATAATTTTGGCACCCGTACAAGCATTATTCACTCTTTCAAACAATATTTTTTTAAAATTACAAATTTATAAAATACATCACATGTTAGAAGTTATACACTTGCTTTGGAAATCTTATAAATCTACTGCTCTACTACAAGTGTTACAGAGGGCAAAGGGAGAAGACCTGCAATTTTATAATGGATTGTGGTACTATTCATGAAACCTCGAATGAACGATAAAAACAAAACTTTTAAGCAAATGTTTCAGTCGTATTGTGCGCTTATAGCAGGCAGACACAATAAATTGTCTATATTTTATCTTTTCACAATAGTTCCAGATTTTGAAGTATTACTTTGATACAACTTCGAGAGAAATGTAAGGAAGACCCTAATGATGTCGCCGAGTTGAGGATGAGCGAAGGGTGGATATATGTAAGTGTAGTGTGAAATGGAAACTTCTATTGACACAGCCTTGCCGAAATTGATACCAGTATCAAAATAAATACATTTGTTTTATATATTACAATTATATAAACCTGTGATTTTCATGCGTAGTTTCTCCTTGTACGAGCTGATGTTAAAACTATATGGAATAGTTCAATAATATAAATGTTTAGAAAAGTGCTGGAACTATAATGTTTTTCAAACATCAACAGTTTCTTGATGTAAATGTTTATGTTTGCGTCAAATATTGCTGTTTGTTTCTGATACAGTCAACTGAACACATATTTTTTGATTTGGTAGTAATTACCTCATTACTATAAAACGATGAGGTGTTTTGCATTTTTTATGAACAGACGATGACACCATTGACTGATACCATCGGGTTCCCATTAACCGAGGTACTATTTTATTTATTTGTTATTTATCACTTTCCCTCTGTCACATTAAGGTTGAATGCCTTGTTTTGATTTTCTGTGGCCCACTGTGACGAATCTGCATAAAATATGTTCTGCACACGAACGTGGGGAATGATTTGGGTAGTTATTAATGTCGTTGTTTTGAAACAAGCCTTTTCGATGAATGTAGACGCAAACGTTTAATTTTAGAGAATTATACAAAAAATGTATGGAAAGTCGGTTTACTTAATGAAAAGGCAGAAAAATGTATTTATTTGAATTCAGGTTCAAAATACAAATTGTCCTGACTTTATCTATTTAAACTTGGTTAATGTTTTAGTGGGTATATATAGTTTACAATTCCGTTGAACATGTACAACAGTTTCAAATATTGGTAAGGCATATTCTCTACAACTCTACAACTGCAAAATTATGCAATTGATTGTTGCTATGATGTTGTATACGTATGCTTACTAATGTTCATGTCTTAAAACATTGTCTTCCAATTTTCACCAGTAAACTTTACCTTAGCTTATGATAATGCTACTTACCCTTGTAATAGAACTATTCGTAATTCGACACAAAATAGTTATAGGTCGTTCCTGACGAGAGAGAATTCTAGGTTAGTTGCATGGCGAGAATTTATTTCATTGGAGAGCTCGTGATAAATTCACACCGGTTAGTGCATTTGGAAGAGAGTGCGTCTGGGAATTGTTGTTATGATTAGGAACCAACTGAGCGGATAAGCTTTTTGGGTGTACGCCTAATTGAACAGCACATGTAACCGACTATGGATTAGTGAGAGATACGTATGTGGCTAAGCGAACGATATGTACATTACTCGATACCATGGTGAGCGATAATTTCTGCATTAATGTTTAAAAAATAGGTGCTTTATGTAGGTTGCAGAAACTAAACACAACAGAGGCGACTGATATGCAATAATAGTCAATCTAATCCCAAAACAAATATACCTAAGATTACAGTCAGTATTCCCTGTACTTCAATGTAGGTGGTGGATTTATTCTTGTATGAAACGCTATTGCAGCTATTTAATTTCACTATAATATGGTCCGTTCCCTTTGATAAGGCGAAAGCAAAGGATTCCCAAAAGTTGAGCGTTGTAACCTCTATTTTATCCATAGTTTACTTGCTATGTATATGACTAGTGGTATACAGTACCAGCTTAAGCCGATTCAATGAGGAAGCAGGTAAAACTACCTTGCAAGGGACCGTTGTGTTTGGAAAACGATCGTCGTATCAATTCGAACAGGCTCTGGCTACCCAATTTTCAGTGCCGTCTTAGCAAGGGAAGCTTATATAAACTCAATCCTTCGTATGGATCTTTTAAATTGAAACGTTTTCTACAGCATATTTTTGGTCATAAGCAAATCTAGGCTGTTAACTGATTTTGCAGTGAATTGTATTATATTTAAATTATTGTTTCTAAAAATTTATCGGATTTACGCAACGACTGGGAAACTACGAACTTCCTCAATAAATGTAATACAATTTGGAACATGGAGAAATAATTAATACACTTAATTTCCTAGGTCCGCCTATGAAAATATTGAATTGTAAGCATGAGCTGAAATCAGTAAAGCTGTTATTAATAAAGCACTGCATATTTATAACATGTATAGAACTTATTTTATAAACTGCATATAGGAAAGTGATCACAACGTCGCTCAACCTGGGACCCAGTGGTCTATAATCCTTGCTTATTCTGAATCCGTTAAGCTTGGAATAAATCAAGCAAAGTATTATCTCAATTCACCAGGTTCCGGAAATATAGCGAGCAGTTGTTAAATTTTTAATAATCTGTAAATTTTCAGGATTTCTAATTTAAGTTCAATTCAATTCAAAGGCATGAATATTTTCGTCCTATTTTAAATTCCATCCTTGAGCTTTTATTTGTGATTTAATATCAGAAAAAAATGTTAGTTAAAAAACATGTTAAGGGTTAACTACTGTCTAAAAACCGGCTTACAATTATGTTATTATTTATTAAAATAAAAGGCTATAAACCCATCTCAATTTATTCAAGTGTGTTCCTGCTTTGGTTTGAACCTTTACAGTAATTCTTCTGATGTTAATCTCGAGCTTCTGACATATTTTCAGGTTACGTTTTCCCCAATGGATGATTGTCACATATTTTTTTTACGAAACGGCTGTTTTACATTCGTACGACATGTTCCCTCATTCTCCTGTATCGTTTCTGCAGTAGCTACTAAACGCTGAAATATCATATGTGCATGTAGTAACTGTAACACATCAACCTAAAGTTACACGAAGCCTTAAGCTATAATAGTTTGCCTGTTGGTCCAAGAGGCCAACTAGAACTAATTTGATTTCGGATGAGATGAAACGTCTATAGACGAACCGTATTATACTATTTACTTGTTACCTATGAGTCCAAGCGGATTACAAATACACGTTAATACTAATAAAAAGTATTAGATAAACCAATGGCGTACGCCCAACGATTGGTTTAATATTTTCTTTAAAAATTAAGGTGCTTTAGGGGATTAATATCGAATTTTAAAGGGTAAAATACCGACGAGAGTGATTTTACCAAAATGTTTTTAATAGAGCGCGATTCGCAACATCTGCAGAAGATTTTCGCTTGTAAAAAATCGTTGTTAAAGTAAATAGATGTACAATAACAATATACAATACATATTGTTGCTTTTAAACTGGGTGTTGCACTAACTTCCTGCCTAATATGTGTTTATTCGTTTCAAGAGGCAGATGTTTTTGTTATGCCGCATTTTCCTTTCATTTGTTCAAGTGGTATTAAATCCTACTTCTTCTTCGAGTGCCTTGTCTCTTACCAGACATAGTGATCTTCCCTTCTATGTCTCTATTGCACGTTTTAAGGTACCACAAATATAAAGGACCTACAGTTTAAGGTGAGCTTCGAACTACCGGAATCACCAGAAAACCATCGTTGATTTGCGACTGCTTTAGGAGGAAAAGCTGCTGTTAAAAATCAGATGTTGTGGTACTGGGAGTTGAATCCCAGACCCCCAGCGTGGAAGTCTAACCTACAGAGCTCTAGCTCACGACCACCTTTAAATCCTGCTACTCGTGGCTTCTAAATCCTTTCGAAATGCAGTTCCATAATGTAAATCGTTATGGTCAATTATTTCACTAATTATCATATTTCTATTACCAAAGAATGAGCTGTTCCCAGGCGGAACTCAAGTATTCGTATATGTAAATATGCGTAACTGGAGTTAATTACGTTTTTTTTTCCTTGCATAGATGTACTTTAAATGAATCATTAGGGCCAGTTGGAAGTAGTGTAATACAGTTACTGTAAACACATTAGTTTAATAGAATAGAGAATAGTCCTGATCCGATATATAAAAATACGTAAGGCTATGATCTTAATGTGATGGACGCTTTGTGGTCTAGATTAGGTAACGAAAATGTTGAGACAGGTGGGAAGGATTAATTTTTCATGAATATATTGTTATTGGATACATATTAGCTAAGCAACCTTTTTCCTTTTTTTACATTCTCTTTGCTCTTCGTAAAGTGCTTCATTTACCAGTTGTTGAGTATATTGACAAAGAACATTAAATTAAAATAACTAGAAGAGGGAATTTCGCTTCAAAGTATTTGTTCTAAAATATTGACTTTCATGTTGCGAGCAATACTAAGAATGATGTGGAGCTGTATCTATACGCTCCTACTCAATCAATAATATTTTGCAGATGAACCCAACGATATAATACTAATCGTTATACCTTAACATGACAAATATTTTAATGAAGTAATACGGAAACCATCTTCTTTAATTTACTCCACCTTGAACAGTGGTTTAAAACAGTTAAAGGAATTTGAAGGAGTTTCGCTGACACGAGGAAGAAAAATCCAGAAAGGATGTCTTTTAATAGAGCCAGGAAAAATTTGAGATTTACGAGCTTTTAATATAATGAAGATTAAGAGCGAACGGCAATTACCAGGTTCCATGGCTTACTTGAGACTCGATAAAATGGCGACAAAAACTTGGTAATTATGAATGCAATAAAATACACTCCAAAGTGGCAATATAACGGACACTTTTTCTTGTGGGCCTTTCTCCGAGCACTTGAAATCTAATATGTGCTAAATTCGGACGCTTATGTGTATATGCTCATAAAGCGAGTTGTTTTCTCAGAAAATATTGACACTCAGAGTTTTATGTAGGTAATTTTACAATGTGATGGTGTTTCAAGAAGATTGGGTGAGCGTGCGCAAGAATAGAAGGCCTCCAGGATAATTGTGTTTGCCTTCCGAAGGCGCTGCTATATAATTAACGAGCAGGCCGGATCACAAGTCATTCTTTATAGCCTGCTGCGGTGCATTATCCTGGCCGCAGTTCCGCTACTCGAGTTATTGTCCTGCCGCCGGCAGCGATCTCGCCGCCGACGCCGCCGCCGCTACCGTTTCTATTACAAAGCCACTCTTTGTGTACTTTTAGTTTAGCGTGAATTTAATTTTTAAATTCTCTGCTAATTTATACTTGTACTTTGATTCAGGATTAAGACAAAAAGGTAACCATAACCTAATGAAAACCGAGGTGGTAATTACACTTTAGCGTTTTAAGTTTACAGCTGGGAAATTCCAATAGACAGGAGGATTTAATAACCATGCGAGATAATTCAATAAATCGTTTGGTTTGATTTATTATCTCCAATAACTATTAATATTGGAACTTTAGATACATTAATAAGTAGGGTAATTTTGTGAGATTACATTTTATAATTGGCATTTTCTGCAGTTTTTCTAAAAGTGTGAAATTGAAATACAATTTTATCCAGTTCAAACATGTTAATTTATACTGAGAAGATGTTTGTCCGATTTTTCCTTGCGTCAACTACCAACTTATTCAGGTGTTTGTTGTGTTGCCTATATTTGTAGGTAGCTCTTTTAGTTAAGACTTTGTTTAAAACACCAAGGATGTGCTATTAACATCTCTTTGGAAATGACGTACAGTTTTGTGATGCGAAGATGAGGTGACGCTGTGCTGCTTTTCGCATCCAACACAAGGTACTGGATGAATGTTTTATAGCGTCCTAACTAGGATGCAGAATTACAGCAAAAAACACTATATATGTACAACTGATTTAGACAGTTATTATTTGGTATAAAAATATGTTATAGTAAAACTAACTAAGTTGAGGCCGCGAAGATCGTTACTGCTGTCTGTTGCTTTCATCAAGTTGCATGGATAATAATTTTCCAACTAACTCAGTTTCAAGCTGTAGCTGAATATCTACAGATGTATCGTTAATTCTTCTGCAAATTGTACTGTTTGACAGATGAATATTCTTGAGTTGTTTAGCATAGCTTTCATCAAACATTCTTTCTACCATGTCTATGGCAGTTGGTAAGATTAATTGCTTTGCCATCGTATGTGGCTTCCTGCATTTGACTATTTTATAAGCCACTTTGTATGATGCCAATATAGCTTTGTCATTTACTGTAAGACATTTGTGGAAATTTGTCTTCTGTTTTCCGAAAGATAAATTTCTTTGCAAAAAATTCACGGGGCTTATCGACATATTTCTAAACCTCTTCAATTTATAGGGTTTCATGCTATCTGCAGCCAAAATTTTGAGGCAAATAATACATTGAGAGTTTTCTTCACCACTTATTTCAATGCTTGTTATACCGAAGTTTAAGTATGCTACGTCATGTTTTCGTGTTTTTGATCTTATAACAGGATTAGCACTGGTACTGGACGTTTCCGATGAAGTAGACGTTTCTTCTTTTTTAAGCCTACGTATGTTTCTAATTAAAAATCTATCCATATTTACTAAACGTGTACGTAAATATATAATAATTTTTTTCAGCGTTCCAACTGCAACTCTCTTATGTAACACAGTCGCAACGACACAACTAACAACTAACGCGCTGCCGCTGCTTTTATAGTCGCGTATTTTCAATCCAGAAAGTCCGAGACGTATCGGTATCTGCCGCGAACATGCAGGTAACAGTAGATCAGGTGATAATGCGACGCGACTGCACCACATCGGCGTAGCCAATATTGCCAAGTCGAGTGAAATAAGTTCCTGCGTATTGGGTTATTCTCATCTATATTACATTATGCAGGGGGCGCAGAATTAATCAAGGTAAAAAAAGGAGGGGTCGAAATACGAAAGTTTAAGAACCGCTGGACTATAGCATGAAATGTAACAGTCCTTAACTTATTTACATCTATGTTCGTTTGACTATTACCTTCTTGTGATAGTAACACTTCAAGGTATATATACTTATTGTACACAGTTATTTATTTTACTGTTATTGAAGCATAGATCAGTATTGTTTGTATGCACTAACGGTTAGTTCATATTCTCTATCTTATTTGACAAACTCCACTGTTTCCTCTAATTTCTGATTATATACGACATTATCCGTTGAAATAACTATCTATTATTCAGCGTAACGGATGAATCCCGGCAGGTTCCTCATACTCTTGCATTTTCCTTTTACGCTTTTAAAACCTCTAAAAATTGTATATTTTTATTTAATTATTACTTTTTTCAAATCTAGAGTTGTAACAAATGGTTTTGATGTTTCGTTTTGTGTTTGATTGTATTTTTTAGATTGCTATAAATGGCTTTAATGGAATTTGTATTCATTTTACGTATGTGTGTTTACTGCAATACCTAATATAATTTCCCTGTTTGCATTATATATTGGACTGTCGTCTAGACAGCTAACACCAGGTGGTTTTCTATGTTTCTTCTTAACACAATCCTGAAACCCAGTCGCCCAATTTAGCCGATAATGTTTACTTCTCTACAGCAAGTACATTTCTTCTCGCCTTCCTTGTTAAAAAGGTAGAACAAATATGTGACATTTCTGTTCAGTTAGAATATCATCCGGTTGAAAATATATTTAAGAATTTTAATACCTGGGGGTTGTGTTCTTTATATAAATATGTCTAGAATTTGCAACATTAACGGGTTTTCTTCCTTTCACAGCCTTTACTATTTCCCAAACTTATATCTCTTTCATACTTAATATAGTTTATATTATGTTGTATACTATTTCTGGTAATCTAACTCTTTCTATCTCATTTTCCATACTGAACCCTGTATTACTTGATTAACAACAAAACTCAGAGAAATAGGTTAAATAGATTGTAACTGTAGTATTTTAGACTAAAAGTTTTGTAAATTTATTTTTGAATAAGTTATTATTTTCTAAATTAGCAGCTCTTTTATCTTTATACACTCTCACATTTTCGTAAACCTGGTTTAAGTTGTTGTGTCGTGCTATATAATACATTTTCCTGGTTTCTTTCAACAAGGCGCCCCCATGGGGTTGACATCCCTCGACTATGACGTATGCAGTCTATTGGGTAATACGCCCCTGTCAAGCGATTACGATTTCGCGTTTTGAAATGACAACTGACTGACTGAATTCAGAGGATTTATGAAAAAGGTAAAATAGATTTACAAGGATATACTGTCACGATGATTTATCAATAAAAGAATAAGCGTACCTATGTTCAGATTTTCTCTCAATATAGTCGAATAAACTAGTTCATCATACGTGATATTGGGATATCTTTTGGGAATTATTATTAAGAAACTCTTAATGAGCTACAGCATACCACAATTCTAGATATTTATCAGTTTCGATTTGCAGGAAAAACATTTGTTATAGTAGATATGGCGTCTAACAAAACATAACTAT
>JABXWE010014908.1:0-17722 GCA_014611495.1 Limonius californicus | reverse complement strand
AGAACAGTCGATTAATTGGTACAACCAATTAAAATATTATAAAATTCATTAATAAATTATTTGACAAGCAGTTATTTGATTAGTTGAATGATCAACTAATTGAATATATATGTAGCTTAAACTATGCGTTTCAACTAAAAATTAATGAACTGATTAATTAAAATAATTAATTGGTGTAATTACTCTAAATACCATAAAATCGATTAACCATTTGTTCGACCATGTAACTGGTACGATAGTCAACTGATTAAATAAATAGGTAGCTCAATTTATACATTTCAATCAAAAATCGTTGAACTGATTAATCGACAAGTAATCCATGAATAGATTATTTTAATTATTCGAACAAGCATTTAATATAACAATAGGTTGATTAGTGAAATTACTTAAAATACCATAAATCAATCAATAGGTTATGCGATAATCTATTACTCTTCTGGTTGAGTAAGCAAATGAACTAATTGACTTTACACGTAGCTTCAAATTTATACATTTCGACCAAAAATAAATGAACTCATTAACTGAAAAATAATCCAAGAATAGATTAATTTAATTATTCGAACAAGCATTAATAGAACAATCGATTGATCGGTGAAATCCTTTCAAAGTACTATAAATCAATCAACAAATTAGGCGATAATTACGCTTTTGTTGAGTAATTAACTGATTAAATATATACTTAGCTTAATGTATACGTTTCAGTCTATAAGCAATGAACCGATTAACCAAAAAGTAATCCTATAATAGGTTAGTTCAATTATTTGAACAAACATTTAATAGAACAATGGATTGATCGGTGAAATTCGGTTAAAGTATTATAAATCAATCAACAAATTAAGCGATAATTACACTTTTTTGAGTAATAAAGAGATTAATTATATACTTACCTTAATTTATACGTTTCAGCCTAAAATCAATGAACCGATTAACCGAAATGTAATCCAAGAATAGGTTAATTTAATTATCTGAACCAGCATTTCATAGTACAATGGATTAATTGGTGAAATTATTCAAAATACCATAAATCAATCAACAAATTGCTCGACAAACTATTACTCAGTTGGTAAAATAATCAATTACGACAAATCAATTAATTGAATTATCGACGAATAATCCATTATTTGATTATTTTGCATATTAAAACCTGCAATTCGTTCAGAATTAATCGTCCATAGATAATTATTAATCTACTTGAGTTTATTATTGTTTATTTAACAAAAAAAAAACGTTGCTAGTTTTAATAGTTTACCTATAATATATTAACTAATATATAACTAACTTAAATATTAAGTTATAGTAGTTCTATGAATGTTATTTTTTCCGGGTATTGTAAGTAGATATTTCATAATCTTCTGAACTACTAAAGCTTAATCTACAATACAACAAAAATGTAATTAAGTTAATAAATAAAAGTTTGTGCTTATTTTAATTGTTTGTAGTACGAATATGAATTACAGTTTCAAAGTTCTTTTGCTTTACAATTTGCTTTGAAACTAAAATAAATACTACGGGTAAAATAAAGTTGGTAAATCAACTGAATGTGGTTTAGGGTGTTCAGTTTCTATTGTTAAATTATTGCGGTTTGTTATTATAGTTATGCAGAAAATGTGGGGAATTACTAAACCGATCAAGAAATCTATATGTGAAATACGAAGAATGTAATGATACATACATGCAAATTTGTCCCAATTACACTATTCTTTTCTTTAGTAGTGCCTAAGACTTTTTACTAACAAATAACTGTCGATAAACGCAATACTATAGCAGGTTATATATAATACTCCCATCAGCTTAAAATCCTTTTTTCTAACAGAAACAATAAAACAGTTAAAGCGTAACATGTAAAATTATAAAAAAAAGCGTTTCTTGTAATAATATTACAGCAAAATGGGGCAATACAGTTGACTAAACTATAATGATATAAATTGTGATATTTATGATTGATCCTGTAGATAAGTAAAAAATAAAAACTCTGGTAATGTTTGCAGTATCTGTATTTTGCGTCACTAAACGTAGTAAGTAAAAATTACAGACAACATCTGACAACAACTTTCTGAGACAATTTAGTACAGGAAACATTTGTAATTTTAGTAGATACATCTAGAGCAATGATACTTTCTCATGATCATAAATTTATGTAACAACTAACTAGACAGACGTTAGTTGTGTGAAACAATTACGCACAGCAATTCTTGATTCCTGGAAGTTTGAAGATTCATTCATTCATTAAGCTCTGTTCGCACCTTTAAAGAATGTAGTCTATGTACCGAGCGGCATTAATTTAACTCGAGTCTAGGCTAATTGCAAAACCACGGCGGCTGTGAATCATGGACGTATTCTAATAGCCTTCTAATGCAATTACATATCTCATTTATGAAAATTCGTGGAGGTTTGCATTTAATACGCAAGTGAGGGGAATACACGTGCGGAATATGTGGTCGAAGGGCTGGACATTATTGAAGAATCGATTACAGCTTTGGGACAGTTATATGGTGAAATAAAAGGGGCACAGACCGCTGTCCAGCTAAACGATGGTCATTATGTAAACAAGAAGACGGGAGCAGAGGGCAACTCGGGCTAAAGGTCGCCCCGAGGTGAAGTTATTGAATCAAGTGGCCAGCTGCCAGGGAGCACCAAGTATGTTATGGGACATTTAGACAACATTTCGAATATAACTTGCTCAAGTGGGACAACTGCATCAGAAAATTACAAAGTATAAATTCATTGTCCTATGATGCCCATTCCAGAGGGGAAATAATGTCTTCCTTATCTAACTTCTTACGAAAATTGTAAAAGCCTAAAGGAACTCACGGTGGAAATGTATGCTGATGTTCTGGAACATTAATGTTATTAGTATAACTCCCTCAATTCGCAACACTCATATTATGTATTTTTTTGTTCATACATTTATTTGTGTTTCGGTTCAATATATTGATGTATATTACATAATATGTATCCCTCTTTAGAAAAAACACAGCTAACATTTGTTTTGAAAAACTAAACAAAACACTTTGCCAAGTATAGCATAGTCTATAACTTCAAATAACATTGTATATTTGCAATGCTATAGAGGGTGTCCCAAAACGTACCGGCAATATCTAAAAGATGAATTTATTTAGAACTTAATTTAGAGTCGAAAAGTCCATATAAAGATGTGTCCTAAACGTAACTGTTAACGAGTTATTGTTTATTTCATAATTTATTTAGCTACAATTTTAGTTCAACAAATTTTATGAAATAAATCTTTTTTAATACATTTTTGTTATTTTATTTACAAGAAATGTTCAAAATTATCTCCATTGTGTTCGATACACAAAGCTGGACGTCGCAGAAGAGATCGCTGCGTTCTTAATCTGGGTTATTTTTAATAATATCGGCAGCTTGATGTAGGTATTCTTTGGCATAATTCTTCTACCGTGCGCACTTGAGTTGCACAATCAATCTGTTTCGTGGGATCCCAAAGACAAAAATCTAATGGAGTCAGGTCCGGCGAACGTGGTGGCCATACTACGGGTCTTCCTACTCTAATCCATTTTCCCGAAAAATGTACGTTAAGCCAAGCTCTAACACGAAGACATTGATGTGCTGGTGCCCCATCGTGTTGATCCCACATTGCACGTCTAATATATAATGGCATATCTTCCAGTAATAAGGGTAAAGAGTTTTCTAGAAAATATTCGTAATTCGCACAATTCAAACGGTGTGGCAGTTCAAATGGTCCAATCAGACGATCATTAAGAATACCAGCTACCATGTTAACCCTAAATCTATGTTGAAAATGCAAGCGTCTTCTTAAATGAGGATTTTCTGCAGGCCATTCATGAAAATTATGATAATTATTGACTCCATCTCATGTGAAAGAAGCTTCATCGATCCATAAAATATGCGGTAGGTTTTGATTATTTTGTACCCAATTACAAAATCTTAAACGAGCTTCAAACTCATTATCTAAAGCTTGAATTCTTTGATGATGATGTGGATGTAAACAAGCACTTCTTATTATTCTTCAAATCCGGTTTCTACATATTCCAGTACGTAATGCAATTCTTCGCAAACTTAAAGATGGATCTTCTTGTAATAAATCAAGAACTTGTTCATCATCGTTTATGGTTCTACGGACAACTCTTTGGCCGACTGCATGTCTTGGATTGAAAGTGCCATGTTCCCTCAGCTGACATGTGAATTAAAGAAAACTGCACGCGTAGGCAGTCTTCTATTGGGATATGTTCTACGATATGCTTGGTGTGCTACTAAACCATTTCCATTACACAGACCGGAAACATAATGAATATCTGCGTATTCTTCATTTGAAAATAGCATTGGCATTGTGAATCACTTGTGAATTACGATGGGAATAAAGATATAAAAAAGAAGCCAATAACTTCAGTATCACAACACAAACGAAAGCCGTGATCATTCATAAATTATGAAATAAACAATAATCGTTAACGGTTACGTTTGGGGCATATGTTTATGTGGACTTTTCGACTCTAAATAAGTTCTGGAATTCATCCTTGAAATATTGTCGGTACGTTTTGGGACACTGTATTTTTATCAAAATTCTAATCTTGTATTAGACCACAATACTAATTATATATCAAGTCCATCTATGTTTGAACATTCATATCACATTATTTTAATGAAATTCATTAACATTTGGAATAATATAGAGACATGTAACAATAGAAGTTGCCATGTTCAGTAGGAACTGGTGAACTTCCAACTATCTAAGTCAGGGATTCCCAAACTATGATCCTGGTACCACTGGTGGTACATTACGTTACTCTCGGTGGTACAAAATATTAAAACTTTAGTTTAAATACTTTTTACAAATTGACGAATGGATTTGTCTAACTGGACTGTAAACTTTAAGTTATATAATGTGAATTTATTATACTGCCCTGTCTTTCTATATATTTTTACGGCCTAAAAAATAAATATATAAATATTCTACATTTTTTCTTTAATCATCAGGTGAAAGTTTGAATAAGATTAAGTTTCACTATTTTTACATATAATGTTTCTTGTATGTCAACCTGCCTAATTGCAGAGTATAAAAGTAAATATAAATCACATAAACTTTGAGGTTATGTACCAATGTTTCAATGACAGCGGCATCGCATTTAAATTAAGTTTGTGTGCTTCTGAAACGCGTGACGCAGCATGAGATTTTTGTGTGGTATATGGACTTTCCTGATCCACTTCAATTTTAAATCTGGCTTTTAACTTTTTGGTTATATTTTCTGTTCTTTAAATTTATTTCCATTTATTCTAAAATTTTGATATATGTTTTGTTAAATGCCTTTTCGTCATTAATTTTAATTGTTTCTATTTTCCCATTTTTCGTTTTATGTATATATTTTTTGTACTCGTTTTCGACATAAATATTGTCAATTAATTGTCAAATGTTTCGGAAGCTGTCGTTTTTTTATTTAAACTTACAAATATAATTATAAATAAATATTGAAAATGTTATATTCCTTGAATATGAAAATACTATTTTGGATGTACTGACTTTGAATCATGAACTGCTTTTACGGTGGTACATAATATATTGTTTGATCCTTATTGACTGTTACAAAACTTATCCCTGATCTAAGTGCAATGGACTTCTATTGCTGATTAGTAAAATATTTATCTTCAGAGGTATTCCTCAGCCAAAGTTACTTTATATATATATATATATATATATTAGTGCGTTGATGTGACGACATGACAAATACGCCCAATGTGCCAAAGTCAAATTTTTCTAATATTGCTGAGCCTTCGTTTTAATGTAACAAATTATTAAATATCAATATAGTTTCAAAATTGAAATTACCCGTTGCAGAAAAAAAAATTAATTACAACATGTCTTTTTTCTATTTTCACAAGCCCATTGTCGTATAGAATTATTTATAGACTTCTTAATTTTGACTGAATCAAAATCATATGTTTTTTTCATTCAAAAATCTATAAATTTGATATTTTAAAACGTTTCCGGCCCCCCAATGACAAACTTCGCCAATTAAAAAATTATTTATATGCCTTCTGTCATCTTGAATTTTTGTAAGTTAATTGTTTTGAAAATTCTTGCAAATACTATAATTTTATTGTTTAAAGGCTTTCAAGGAACCTGATTGTTGTTTCAATAAATGATCGTTAAATTCGGAATATTCAAAAACTTTAATTTTGAAGCTCGAATTGGGTAAAAAGAATGTGATTTGTATTAGAACGGATCTAAAATATACTGCTCTTTGCAACTGCAGGTTAGTTTTCCTGTAAAATGTTCTACAAAAAGTGTGCTTTCATGAACATAAACTTCCCGTTCTAGATTTTTTCCAATAATTTGTGAATCTCATTTATGTTTAATAAACCTGTAGATTTAATTTGGTAAAATCGAACTGCAATAGTTACATAAATATGTACAAACATACGTAAAATCAGTCGCTTTCGAAAAACCTTTTTCTTAGACCAGCATACTACAAATCTCTGTAAATATTTCGAATGTAAAATAACAACCTATAATTCTCCTTGGAGAGTTTTTATCTCTTACGAATCGTAGCGATCTTCTCTTATGTGCCTGTGTTGCGCATTTAGAGTGCCACAGACATAGAGGACCTACAGATTAGTGTGGGCTCCGAACCAGGAGAAGTGTAAATACTAGGCAGAATACCTCACTGGTTTGCCATTGCCTTGCGAGCGAGAACGATGTTCTGATACTAGGAATTGGAACCCAGGACCTTCGGCGTAGAAGTCTAATGCGTTAACCTCTAGGCCACGGCCGCCTCAAAAACCTATAACTACAAAAAATAATTGATCAACTCCAATCAAAAATTCGGAAGGCAAAATTGAAAAATTCTCCACGCTTAACATTTGCATGATATGCATGCAAATATGCACGTACAATACGGAAAATATGCACTATAAATTATAATCGTGTAAGCAAAGTAAGACTCGGATAGATACAAAAACTGATACCTACTAATAAAAATTATTAATATTGAAGCAGAATTAAAATTAAATTTAAATATTATTACTACATTTAGTAACTATATACATAGTGTAATACATTTCTATTATCACAAAGAAAAGTGAGCAATATACAGGGTGTCAAATTGAAAACGTACAATGTGTTATATCTCTGGGAGTAAAATAGGTATTGAAATCTCCTAGAAAACGTTTCTACCACATGCATATCTTACTTCCAGAGATATAACATTGTACGTTTTCAAATTGATACCCTGTATGTTTACCTCGGCTGTAATCCCTAAACCATTTTAAGACTTAACGAAAAAGAATTTGCATTTGCTAGTAAAACCTTACCATATATCCCTAGTGCTTAAAACTTAGGAATATTCAACCTAAAATGTCAACAGATATATTTTTCATGCTGTTCTGATTTGAAAATACTTAAAACTTTCAAAATAATTACATTTTATGCAGCTTGAAATCAAAATTATTAGAAATATGCACCATTAATTAGATACCACCAAAATATGCATATATTGTATAAAATGGTAAAAATATCTGCATATGCAAACGCATAATTATCCTATGCCTGATCATAACCTTACATTGGCTACAAATACACTTTTAATTCAGAAAATAATTGATCTCCGTCAGTTTTGTAAATGAACTTCAACATATGTGATAAAGAGGAATATACATTTTTGTTCATTTCTTGTTAATTACCGTTTTAGAAATTGTAGACGTATATGGAAATCACATATGTAGAAACTTCAAAATAATTAAAGTATTACGATCTAAATTTTAAATTTATGTTTAGTTCAATTAATTTGAAAATGACGTATATTTTGCATTGTATTATAAATTACCATAATGTGATTTGCAATTACATTTGTAAATTTTCCTTCTCTAACTGCTTTGTAGCGATCTTCGCTCCTATGCCTGTGTTGCGCGTTTGTGAACTAGCATAAACATAGAGGCCCTACAGCTTAACGTGGGCTCCGAACCACGAGAAGTGTAAACACTTCTACTTTAGAGAAGATTTACTACGCAGAATACCTCACTGGTTTGATACAGCCTTCACATGGAGAATTGCCGATATTTCAGTACTGGGAATTGAACCCCAGACTTTCAGCGTCGTAGAACGGAATAAATAGTAGGGCAACCATCTAATTGCTCTTGCGGGAAAAGTAAGAAAATGCAATAACGGTAAATTGAGAAAGAGTTTTTTACAGAATTGTATATAGGTATATATATTGTAAATGAAATAAACAAATAAGTTTTTCATAGCTTAATAAATGGTTACACGTTAATTGATACTGGGCTATAATAACGATAAGCGGAAATACAAATTTGCTATATTCACCAAATGTATTGTTGAAAAATAATTAAATAGATAGCAGCTCTGCTTAGAAGTCTCTTTTGAAAAGTTATATATACGTAGGGTGTAGATGTAGAAAAAAATATTCATAACAATTACTGTCACAATTTTATTAACAAATAAATGAGTTATGCTGCGATGTAAGCGAGGTACTTTGTAAATATGCGTAACTACAATACTAACTACCAATCAAGTAAATTTGAGGAAAATAGTTTGAGTTTTACTATTAGTTTATTAAACGCAAACTATGTATTGCTTCTCATTAATTTAATTTAATAATCAATAGATTTGTAAGAAACTAATTTACTCACGTTCACATTTTGGTGACCTTGTTGTTATTAGCAATTTATATGCATTATATATAAATATATAATAGATATGTCACATTTTGGCACGAGGCAGTACACACTATTTTTCTGTATTCTCCATAGATCAACATCATATCAACATATTCATAACTTGATAATTGAAAAATATTTAATTGTATGCCAAAGCAGGAGTCTCTCACTGGATGGACATCCTCACATGTCATTTAATTAAGGTCAGCCAATTTACTTATTGTTTCATCTAAACAGATTGTAAATATTACTTAGTAGCCATTAAAAAAATGATTGGTTGAATAATATTATTCTTAAAATGTGTATAATCTGGTTTCGTTAGGGAATAGAAATGAATGCGAAATAAGATACAAACTAAAAACGTTTAACGTATAAAAAGAACAAAAAGTAGTATTAATTAATGTTTTTAATTATTTTCGTACCTTCAATCATTTTACTAGTGTTCGTCTTACTTTCTAAATTTCATTATTTTAGATTTCCATTGGTTTTGATTTTTCAAAATTTGCACCAATTTCCTCTGTTTGGTATTTTCTTCAATAATATGCAAATTCGTCCACTGCCACGGATCGTTTCTCTTCTTTTTGCTCCTACCACTTTAGCTTTATAAGCCTTCCTTGCCAATTTTCTCTTATATCCTGTTTGCATATAACTGCATCATTTTGATAAGATTCCTGTATGTAGTGTGCGTTTAATGTTTTCTCCGTTTGTACAAAAATATACAGGGTATTTTATTAGAAAAAAATTTAACAACTCGGAAATCGTAATGCTTAATTCTTATTTTGAAAAGACCACCTTAGTTGATAGCAAACATCTAGTGTACACCAGGGAACATATACTAACTCTTCAATTTTAACTTTTTCATTATATGCCCTAATAGCAAAGACCTCTCTTATGACATGTAAATTCAATCAGACTGTGTATCTAAATTTTTCTGCGGGTTTTTCTAATAATCTCTCATCACATTACTATCGTCTGCAAACATCATTTTTATGAATTGGTCGTCTTCATTTTCCAACATTCTAAGTTGCTGGATTTTAGTCTTTCCTTTACAAGGCGTAAATAACAGTGGGCCTTACGTTCAACCTTGGGTAACTCCTGCTATGGCTTCAAATATTGTTGATTTGTACGTACGTAGTTGTGTAAGCTTTTTCCTATATTCAAAAGACTTTTTTAAGGAAGAACTTACAGTAACAGTTAAGTACAAACTGTGCTTTAATTTCTAGACACCTTCTGCAAATATTATTCAAGTCAAAACGGGAGTAGACGAAGTGACAGCAATATCACAGTGTGGCTGCTATAAGAAGGGGATGGAATTAAAAATGTAAATTTGATTTTGTTGTGATACATAATATTTGATGAAGGTATTAGTCAGCCGATTGCACGAATTGGTCGGCGTGAAGAAATCGAGTCCCAGGAGTGTTTGTCTTAATTATTGGCGGAGTGCGCGACAAGCTAGTCATTAAAGAGGAGTCCCGGCGGGCAAGGGCAAGCAACTCTGCATCTCATCAAGCTTCACCTAATCCCGCACCGCGCGCGTACGCCGTCACCAATAAGGGATCCTGTTGACAGGACATTTGTCCAAACACCACTTCTGTTTCCAATAAAGCAATGCTAAGATTGATAATGTCTGTTACACTTACCTCCTACAATCGTTCCTGTTTCTTGTCAACGCATTCGCGCAAGGCTTGTCGTAGCGAACTTCTGGGTTTGTTTAAATCCTAAAACCCTCTAATTTTTCTTTATAAGGTACACTTACACATTAGTATTTGTTAGTTATACGCGAAGGGAAATTAAAATTAGGATTATTGCAAAAACTATCATTGGAAAATGTATGTTTTCGAAATCTAAATTTGATTTTTAAGGAAAAACTGAACCAAAAATGGTTTTTATACAGTAGGATCTTACATTAACATTATTGTATATGTAGGTAATAACGACATATGAGGAAATATTTTACAAAAATTAATAACCGTATATTATTGCGAAGAGATTCTTGCCATTTTAAATGAATTTAACGAAATCAGAACTACTGCTAATAATATTATGTATCATATCATAATTTTGTTTTTGAACCAATATTAGGGTAAATTCTATTAAAAATATGTATTAAAATTGAATTGCAATTAAAAATAAATTATAAATGCCAACATATTCGGTTTGTATGTTGACCTAACGTTAAAGTCTCCAGTATCAATCAATTAAAAAATTATTTTATTAATATGAAAACAACTGAATATGTCTCTGCTCTAAAGGTGAATTTAATGAATAAAATATAGTAGCTAAAATCGTATATTTCGAATGAATAAGTTTTTAAATGATCATGATCATGCAATATGTTAGAATATTTGCCAACTTTCTCATATTCTACCATATGTAGAATGTGAAGCTCTTAAACGCAAGTTTCGTGTTAACGTCGTTTAGGAAAAATAGATGGTTATAAAAAAACATAACCAAAGGTGGAAGAATAGATTATGAAGTTTTACTTAATAAAATTATTTTCAGATTAATTGTCATACAAACGAAAACATGTGTTGTGAAGGGGAAGAGAGAGAAGGACTTGGCATTTGAAAATTAATTGTCTAAATGTTTATCGAATTACCAATATAAAATCTAATCAACTAATTGCATTTTTCTGCGATTATCATTTAATTTATTATACTTTGATCCATTATAATGTTAACTTGTTCAGGTAATGTACTAGAAGCAAATTTCACGAAGACTTTTTGTAATAAAAAAGTATTCATGTAATTACAAGTAATGTCGAATATTTTATTGATAATACTTATACACGGCGGGTCAGCTTAGTTGTCCCTCCTTAAACGTGGTCGACGCAACCCAACAGACATGTATCACAGCAACTGAGATTAATAATTTTTTTATAATACAGAAGTGGATCATAGTTACTTTCTGACAAGTTGATATGTTATTGTAGTAATTAACAGTTTTTATTCATTAGTACGTCACGAGCTTAAACGGAATTGTGACACATACACGACGGCATGCCCTAGCGTAGCTTTGTAAAATACACCGCGCTTAAATCTGATCAAATTCCGGATAAAGTCATAATAAGTGAGGGCGTCGACGGGAATATCACTAGATCCGGCGCTGCTCAAGCTCCACGTTACTTTGAACGGTCAATCCGATGGTTGTGCGTGATGGAACTTACCTTTTCACGCAATTGTTCCTAATAGAAATGTTAATTTACTAGTCCCGTAAACAAAGGGGCGCAACAATCACTCTCAGCTGTTCTTACAGGAATCCTTTACATTACTTTTAACAAAGATCAAAATAAAATAAGAATTCAGTTTAACAAGGCATTTAATTGAATTAAAAAAGCGAACAAAATACACGGAAAATGATTAAATGATTATAATTTGGCAACGAACAAAGATAAAGATTATTAAAAAACACAGTTTGAAACGACCAATCTTAAGATTAAATAAGGTCACGCACAGGTGAACCCAAAACAATTAAATCTAAGCTACTGCAGAAAGGCCTTGTACACGCAGTATTTTCTTATATTGCTAAAGTTTTCGAATAAAACATACAAAATACGAACTAGTTTCAGAAGATTTCACAATCAACGGCGTGCGTTTTAGGCGGCCTCCCCCTCGGTAAACTAAATGGAACAACTGAAGCGTGGCTAACAAAGGTTTTGAAAATTTACCTTTTTCGATGGAAAATTTGCCCTTCAGGGGGTGTAAAACTTGAGCCAGTCCCTGGGTGTAGTGGTTAAGTTTTTACAGTTAGCTTCCCTCGAAACCAGATTTTTCAATATTGCGTCAAACGGCGAAATTTCCTAAATCGGTACTTTAAGCGATATTTTCGGAATGTTTGGGAAACTGAATAGTCCCCTCTTTCGAACGTACCGTGAATGATACTTCAGAAAGCAAAAGTTATTATGTATTGGCAAAGTACACTGATTCGGACGCCCGGGGGTAATTTTAAATACTCAGGTCGAGAGCTAGAGCCTGACTTTCGTCTTTTCCCGCGCTTAATAGTGTGAAGACTCGGATTAAAGCTGCGTTTGCAGAAAGCTAAATAACCGTCGCGCATGCAGGGTGCGTTCAATAAAAGCGGCCGAATGTCACAAGTATTTAACAGAAACTGCACCCATTGCTGCAGTCATACTATACAGCAAAAAAATATATCAAAACGTTATTTAATTCAGTGAAGGCTGCAAATTACTTCCATCCATTTCGACATATTTTCTCGTTTTACAAACGATCTTCTGACTCGAGCAAGCATGTCAGGCGTAATTGACGTACACGCCTCGATTATTCTATATTGTAAATTGTATACTATTTCTTTAATTATACCCCAAGAAAAACGTATAGTGAAGCGATAATGCAACTTCTTGTTGGGCATGGATGCACAGCTCCTCTTCCAATCCAATGTCTTCCAAATGCATTATTTAGGTAATGCTAACAGTCCAACTGTAAGATGACCATCGTGTTGGTACCAAAGTTCTAGATCCTACAATCCGGAGTAAATGTTTTGTAGAAAATTCAAGTAACGTTGTTCACTACGCTTCACATTTTCATGGAAGAACTGCAGTCTATGACTTCTTGAATTTTTGTAAGATAATTATTTTTAAAATTCTTGCAAATACTACAATTTTTTTGTTTAAAAACTTTTAAGGAACCTGAGTTTTGTTTCAATAAAAGATCGTTAAATTCGGAATATTCAAAAAATTTAATTTTCAAGCTAATATTGGGTAAAAAAGCATGTGATTTCCATTAGAAGGCATCTACAATATACAAAAAAGTATCCTTTCAAGAACATGAACTTCCTATTCTAGATTTTTTCCAATAATTTGTGAATCTCACGGTTTTTCAATAAACCAGCAGATTTAATTTGTCAAAATCGAACTGCAATAGTCGCAAACATACGTAAAATCAAACGCCTGCTAAAAATCTTTTTCTTAGAGCTGCATACTAAAAATCTCTGTAAATATTTCCAATTTAAAATAGAAACCTATAATTACAAAAATAACTGATCAACTCCAATCAAAAATTCGGAAGGTAAAATAGAAAAATTCTGCACTTTTGACATAACCAGGCTTAGGATAAATATGAAATTAAAATTTGCAATATATGCATGCAAATATGCACTTTAAATTATAATCGTTTAAGCAAAGTAAGACTCGGATAGATACAAAAACTGATGCTACTGAAAATTATTTGTAAACGTTTTCTAGAAAAGTTTATTTACTTCCAGAGATATGACACATTGTACGTTTTCAAATTGATACCATGTATGTATACCTGGGTTATAATCCCTAAACCATTCTGAGAATTGACGAAAAAGAATTTGCATTTGCTAGTAAAAAATTAACATGGATCTTCCAAATACATGATTTAAGTAACGCTAAGAATCCAATTGCTATCATGTTGGTACCAAAGGTTTTGTCCTATATTAAGTTCTATATCCTACAACCCGGCTAGTTCATTTTACATGTTCGTAATCGTTCTGAGCCTACATCTCCGAGAATTAACAAATTTACTTTCGTTTCTTAAAGAAATTTCCGACGTCTAAATATTTTTCAGGCGGTGGTATTCTAATTAGATAACGCCTCATATATATAAATTGCCGAACACGGCAGTTATCGAATGGGGCGATGGACAACTGGGCCATAGCCAAGTTGCCAGCGGACATCTGGGCAACAAACTAGTAGATCAAAAATGCAATGCAAGTAAAGTATTTTTAACGTTTTCTTCATTGAAATCACTGTTCTTTCTAGTGATCTACTACCCGGTAAATTTAAATAATATTTTTTTTGAGAAACGATCTAAACAGAGATAAACATAAGATGTGGAAAATCTCGCTTATAATTAAGTTTATTTTTGTTATGTAGAATTGGAAATTGTATCGAAAGTATATTAAAATTTTCCATGCGAACAATAAGCCAGCTAGTTGATAAATGTTTTCCTTTATATGATATATCAAAATGCGTAGGATCATTTACGAAAACATGGTTAGGTTAGGTACCTATATTTACAAAAAAAATCCTGAATTCGTATGCCTGGTAAGCGTGCAAAGGCTTTTAATTTTTTGTCGCCCAAGTTGACCATCGCCCATTGTGAACAGCCTGTTGTCCGTTGTCCAATTGTTGCGCAGCAATAAATTATGGGCTCCAGTCGTATTTCCGCGGTATACACTAAAAAAATATGCTTAATATTATTTTTCTACGTACTCCTCCTGTACACATTTGCACCAATTTTCACGATAAGCCCTAACGGTTTTTGCTTTAATGCGGGTTCAGTTTTGTACAAATTCAATAACCTCATCAATGTTGAATTTCTTTCCTAATAAAAACTTTCGCAGCAGCTCAAACAGGTAATAATTAATAATAAATAAACGATTTTCTTTGTGTTGTGCAGACAGGAACTAATCCAGTAGTGAATTACCGAGACTTCAAACATTTTTTTATAATTCCCTATACTTTCCAGAGTATTCTGTAATGTGGTAGCAATTTCACGTATTGATTCGTCCATCTTCAAGATAAGCTCATAATTGAAACAACTTGGTTGCAGAAGTCCAACTATCACGAAATTGTGAATTTATTGAAAATATGACCTGGGTTAATGTTATCACCAACAAGACATTTAATTATGATAAACTGTGCAACTCTAGACTATACTTCTAGTTCGCTCATTGTGTTCAGAACTGAAATATAAGATGTACTTAACATTCACAATTTGCTGAAAAGATGGTATCACAACACAATATTATGGAATAGTATTACTAAAGAATTAATAATCAAAGGCCGATTCGTCATTTAACATTTTTTTTTATTTGAACACTCCTTATATAGTAAATGGTATATTTGTGAAAGTATGCAACACAAACATACCTAGGTATATTTATTCAGATGTATCGCTTCTTTGTATTGATATTGTCGTATTGATATACAATCGATTTTCATAGGTATTGTCTCATCAATAGATTCACTTTTAAGTTTGACGTTTTTACCTTGATCGCCACAAACCTGTTTGATTACTATTTCGACAATATATTCAATATGGTAGCATAGTTGTTGATTACAGTTTAATATTTATAAGCCGGCTATGAATGAAAGATATATGTAATTTTATTATGTTTATCTACATATGTATATATTTTATTTGCCCTTCAACAAACTATGCAATTATGACATCGATGCGGTGTACCGTATCGATATATCAATTCATCCATTCCGTCGTACACACCTAAAACTGAATTTGTAAAATTGTGTTTTAAAACACAGCCCTACAACAACTTCGGTACGATGCTCTATTACATCTTATATTACTAAAGGTATTCCCAAAAAAATAGCTAATTATGTCTACAGTCATTTTCAAAAATAATACTATACCCATTTCAAATTGTAATTCCAGAACACTACAGTTAGGATCATGTTTCAGTTTTTCTCTCTTACTTTCATGTAGGGGGCGCAGTATGTAATTTTTTATATCGTAACACCTAGGAACCAAAAAAAATACTAACTAGGAACAATACAGCCAATTTTATAAAATCCATTTTGCAAGGTTCAGGCATCAAGGACGGTGTTCGACCAGCTACAATCGAAGAAGGGAAGGTAGATAAGCCTAGGCGCCACCTATTTTAAATTGTCCTTCACCCTTGAAGATAACACGATGTAAAACAGGAACCTTCCTGGAGTTCGAACTTACCTTGCTTCGGCAATTGCTCAATTTGATACAAACAAAGCTGTATAATACACAATAAAAGAGGACAACATCAAGTTACCAAAGTTCAATTTGCGTCCAATAATAATAATCACGCCGAACACAAACCAACATGCGTTAACACAAATATATACATTTATATATATATATATATATATATATATATATTAATGAGTAATAGTACACAATACGACGGATAATGTACTCCAAAATTAAAGTAAAACTAAAGTAGAGAACGCAATTAAGCGGAATTACCTAAAAATACTAAAGCTTAACATCAGCTTCCAACCCGCAAATACAAATCGCGACCAATCCCGCCAAGTATTCAAAGTTTGTCGAGGCCTCGCGAACCAAATACCCAGATTAAAAATACCTAAATTATGGTATTAGGTACCGACGCACTAGTTATTCAAAATTAAAATTTTTCGCAATATTCCCCTTAAATGTTCTAAATAAAAAAAGATTTGTGTACACTGTCGACCATTTGACAAACACAAACAAAATTTCATTATATTACATATAAATCAAGAATAAAATTTAGCTTTGATTGAAATTGAAATCACAGTAATTATAAAACTTAATTACCCAACCATTAATTTATAGTTAAAGAATAATGTTGACGACAACCCCTTATTGGTTGCAATTACAGTTTTCCGAATCTTCCTCGTACAACCAAAAATGTTATTTAAGAATTAAATATAATGGAAACAGACACACCTGTAATGCTTATCAACGCCGCTGGTAGTTCGAACTGCTCTGCATCAGCTGTATTCTGCATGCGGAAGATAAACTCCAATCACGTCTAAATATATCCAGGGTCTCCTTTATTTTAATTGGCGATAGATAACTTCGGCCGTATCGTATTCCCCTAAATATATTCAAATTACTTAGAAATAAAACAATAGAACTTGGATATTTCCAAGCTTACCAAAAATGTAAAACTGGAGAAAAGAACTTCCTCAAAGAGATTAGTACAAAAATCGAGGTAACTTCCTGGAATTAAATTGGAAAACTTCCCAAACCTTAGAACGACTTCTGAAAAAAGAACACGTACACTTTCTATGAGAACTCAACAATAATGAATGCTACACTGAAATATCAAATCGGCATTTCGTAAACCGGAAATATACGAATATACAAACAAGGCCAAAATTGAATTAACCAAAAGCATAAAGTATGCAATCCAAGAGGCGGCCGTGGGCTAGAAGTTAGCGCGTCAGACTTCTACGCTGAAGGTCCTGGGTTCAATTCCCGGCACCGGAACATCGGATTTTTAACGGCCGTTCTCCCTCGCAAGGCAATGGCAAACCAGCGAGGTATTCTGCCTAGTAAATCTTCTCTGGAGTAGAAGTGTTTACACTTCCCGT
>JABXWE010014907.1:0-15590 GCA_014611495.1 Limonius californicus | reverse complement strand
CGTATGTACGTACGTATGTGACGCTCCTACAGCCGAAAGTATTGCTCCGATTTTGATGCGCTTTGGAATGCGGGGGTGTATCGAAAATTCATCGAAAAATAAGCTTTTCAAAAAAATCCGAAACCGGAAGCGGAAGTTACGCATGTTTTTTTGGTATCACTTTTTTCGTGATTACAATTTTGAAACTTTTATCGCGGATAACGATAGAGGGTCATAAGACAAATCTGTTAGTTTTTTGCCGAACTCGCTAGCTTTAAACTGAAGGGCGCTATGATTTTTTGAAAATTTTGAGTTTAACGCCCAATTACTCGAAACCGGATGAATCGATTCAAATGATTTTTATTTTCTGAATAGTATATGAAGGGTAAAATGAGGTGATATAAAAAGTTTTTTGAAAAATTATAAGGGGCCTAAATTACGAATTTTCAAAATTTTGGAAATTTCAAAAAATTATTTCTCAAAAACTGCTCCAAGGAATTTTTTAAACTTCATATGTCGATAGACCTCGCAAGGGGCTATCGATATGTTTTTTGAAGAACTCCGTAATTTTCCTGTGGCGCCCTCTACGAAGCTTGGAAGTTTGAAACTTCAAACTCCTTTAATTAATAAACGAAAAAAGATAGGAAGCTGGGGTTTTCACTGAATCGCTCAGTACGTAATGGAGCATATGAATATGTAAAGAAATATTACAATCGTGGATATATGTAAGCGCACCGGCCCCCTCCCCCCTCTTTTTTAGAAAAATATTTTTTTATTCTAACGGTTGTTATTTGTTTGCGTCAAAGAATCTTTTTCCGCGAAAATAAAAAAATCGATTTTTTATGCCCTACAAAATATAATTTTCAGGGACTTAGAAAATTTTACCTCGGTAGCAATAGCGATTGGTACTAGTTAGACCGCGCGACGGCCTAGCGGTACGGACAGCCCCGCGCACTTTGGTTCAGAACCATTGCCATACTGTCGCGCTACATTCATTTCTTTAACCGGTATTACAACAAGTTATAAATTATTTATCAAAATTTTGTATTTAATACTTAATTTTCGAAATCGAGATTTTAACGGAAATATCCGTTTTGGGCCTCTAGGAATCCAAAAAAGTGGTTTTTAAAAAATGTCTGTCTGTTATAAAATCACAGCAAACTCAATTTGCAGTCACAATATCACGTATATAGTAGAGAATGAAGTATGCCTGGTTGCATATTAAAAGGAAATTAAGGGGCACCGCAGATATTTGGCGGGACTTCTTACAAGCCTTGTAAGTCTATTCGTTACGAGGCCAGGTTTTAGGATAGCGCTTGAACAACCGTTTTCAGGAAAATAACTCTACTGTTGAATAAAGATGATATGAACAGTTTCCAGTATGGGAAAGTCCAGGGAGGCAGTCGCGTCCACTTTTTTACCTCTGCTGTCAGGTTTTCTTCCTCGTTTCTGAATATTGTTTCCCTGGTCTGATGACCTATCTCTTTTAGTTTCGATTGTTCATAACTTTCTTCTATTTCTCCGAAATTGATTTTATGTCTAGTTTTCTGTGTGCTTTACAGTCTTTTCTACTGATATTTATTCTTTTTCTCTAGTATTGTCTCTTGGTAATTCGCTGAAGAAAAATTGTTTACTTCTTCAGTTTATAGAAATTTTATATTGCATCTCCCTCTTGGAACATGTTGTTTCATTTTTGCTCTTACCAAAGGACTAGAATATTACAGAATCGGGAAGATTCAAGAAGAGGTTGAAGAACCGGTCTAAGACTTAGCAGTGTATTTAGGAGCTCAATTTTCTCATTAATTAAAGGTGACTTGTTTCTAAATATTTCTAAATTGAAAAACTTCCAAACAACAATTCGATGAAAACGTAAGTGCCGGGCTCTTAAAATGCTATCTGGGTCCGCTTCTTTTAAAAATATGCAATGTGTTATTTTAGATTATGAATTATCTCTATTGTTCCTACAGCCATTCATCTGTACGATACTCTGTGCATTATAGGAAAGATCCAAAGGCAATTCAAGATGGTTGCTTGACAGTACTAGTATTTAAGATATATTAAGATACATAACAGTGATATATAAAAACACCCAAATATATTTTTGTTATGAATTCCATCTCTTCAAGCACCTCATGAAGATGTTCACCAATGTTTCAGGAAAGGATGTAAAACTTATTTGCAAAAGGTATGCACAAGTATTTTAAATCGTCGGATGAGATCTGCAGTACCATAGTTTTCGACCTTCTAGATCTTACAAGTTCTAGCGAAGGAAACACTAGTGACGATTCTGAAAACTGTAAGTAGGGCTTCGAATTTGTATAGGTATTTATTTATGTTTAATAAAATAAATCAGTTTAGTTGGTTGCGTTAGTATAAAAGGTTAAGGAACGCTCAAACCAAAAATGTTTTGGAACCGCTATAAGCAACTACATGTAACTATTGTTTATGTATAATAGCGTTTGTAAAATAACTGCTCTGGTACTCTTTATTGACCTTATTGACTTTGTATGTAGGGCATTAAACGAAAATATGAACTTTAAGACGGAGAAATACGGGTCTAATGTGGTTGTTGTTACTATTGATTTGTACGATTTGTAATCCCAAGGAAGCGCTTGTACTTTGATAGCAACTCAATTTGTTGGAAAACTGTATTCATCTTGAAAACCAACAGATGTAATGACTTACAACCAGTGCTGCTTTTGTTTATTTTTACACTTCAAATATGATTTTTGAAGAAACAATTACACGAACTTGTGTATTTAAAATATAAATGGGAATTTCTCAAAAAAACTTTGGAGAGGGAGCACATAGAAATTTTTTTGAAAAACGCACCTATCAAGGAATGTTTGCTGGCGAAGGTATAATGTTTCATGGTTTAATATCAGTATAACTAATTTTTATTATTGTTTGCAGGTGGCATTAATTATTGGAATTTCTGGAGCTTGTCGTTGTGACAAGCTCGTCAAATTAACCATTGATAATGTACACGACAGAAGGGCGTACTTTTTTGTTTCTATCCCGGATACAAAAACTTACACTTCTCGAAGTTTCACCATCATTGAACAAGGATATCCGTGAATGCCCTAGATTTAATAAAAAAATACTTATTTCTGAGGCCAAAGAATACACCACATCGAAGATTTTTCGTCAAATATCAGTTTGAAAAATGCACGATTCAGGCCGTTGGAATAAATAAACTGTCACATATACCTCGTTCAATTGCAAAATACTTGCAATTGCCAGAACTAGAGTCCTACACCGGGCACTGTATGAGACCTCTTCTGTCACACTTTTGGCTAATGCAGGCGGCGACATTATAAAAGTCAAACAACTAGGAGGCTGGAAGTCGACTTCAATTGCAGAAGGCTATATAGACGAATCCGTTTCCTCTAAAATTGACCTCGCGAAGAAAATTCAAGGTAGCAGCTCCACTTCAACAGAACCAAACATCGAACCATCCGAATGTGTGCCATCTGTGCAACCTGGAAGTGAGTCTACGTTTGTTGGTACTACTTCCGATTCGAATAAGCCTTCCACCGTTGTAAATATGTCGAGAGATGAATCAAATAATTGTTTAGCGTTCACTATTAATATTAATATTAGTGTTAAAAAGAGTTAACAATAAATGATGGTTTGACCTTGAAATGCGCCTTCAATAAATAATAGTGAGTTAGACTTGTAACTCACTAGTGAGTTAGAATTATAATCAACTAGTGGGTTATAAACCACATTACTTGTTCGAAATCACCATAGTTATATCGCTTTTATACGTGTGTGTTGGATAAATAATATAATTGTCAGTTATTTGACAGATGCCTTTGGCTTTCCGTAACCAAATGCGGCTCCAGTATGTCGGTGTCATACAATGCACAACTAGTCACAAACTGTTGCAGCAAATGTTTGGAAATAACTACATTGGAAAAAATGGGCCTTATTTATGGCGTCCGAGGCCACCTGATCTTTCAATATTAGATTTTTGGTGTGGAGTAATAAATGCAATGTTTCGTTTTTTGTTAAATGCCGCATTTCCAATGCCTATTCAGGTAATTTCTTTTTTTTACTATTGTTACAGTATTTGTTGTCTAAATTAAACCATATAAAGACGGTACCGTATTAAGAATTGAATAAGTTTTCCAAATATTCAAAACAATAGAGGGTGTTCCGTTTAAAAAAAGGAATCTTCAAATCGCTGCTCCTTTGTTTTTCAAGTGATAACAACAGTCTGTTGCAGAAGATTGCAAAGAACATAATTATAAAGTGTTACCGTCGCAAAAAGGGCTCACGTTGCGGCCCAAATTTTTGTTACAGGCCAATCGAGCTTTTTCGACGATTGTTAACAAACTTGATAGAAAAGGGCCTACAGCTTAGCTCAGGGGAGTAGGGGGAGTTCGTAAAAATCGCTTATACGAGAAAATCTTTAGTTGTGTACAGGGCGAGTCGAAATAAGTGGGCGCCACCTTCCAAATCCAGCTGATCGTGTAGGTCCTCGTGGAAGGCCGAGAAGCCGACAGCTTGAGGGAAGGGAACCTACCTTTAATTGTGCCTTCACCTGTATATTTAAAGCTTGCAAAATCCTTACACAACAAGTACAAAAGACAGAATAAGACACAGTAAACTTTAAAACACATATAATGATATGAATATTGGTTGAAATATGACAAGTTTAACACCAAAAATCCGAATTACAGAATCTTAATTCTTGAACGTTCATAGAACAAAACTCGCCGCCGTTGACACACAATATTTATGTTAAAATGACTCTGTGTGGTCAAAGGCGTAAAGTTTACAGGAAAATACAGTGTGTAACACAAAATTTCTCTCGTACTTTACACTTCGAACAAATATAGTCCGCAACTGAAGGTCGCTTCCTGTTTCCAGATACTAAAAGATTCAATATTGAATTTTGCAAGTTGCACGTAGAGTTTCGCTTCACAAAAACACAAAACTGGAAGTTTTTACCTTGAAGATGAGACGGCACAATGTACGGCAATTTCCAGTTGTAAATGATGAACGCAGGCGAAGACAGGACCCTTCGATGACATTAAGAAATGGCTGCAGAACCACGGGCGTTAGGCTTCGAAGATGATCCGCCGAAAGGCGATTGGTCAACTCACTGAAGAGTTGCCTTTTTCTGGGGTTGAATCAAGTTATTCCTTTTTAATCCTGCAGTAGCCGACGGCCTGTTAAATACCCCTTGGTACAACAGCGAAACGGAAAACACATAACAGATACCCCTTTCAAAAAAAAACCGAGCCGCCCCTGCAGCACTTTACGTAATTACGATTGCCGATTGATGGAGCTTACGGACAACCGGAGCCCACAAAAGTCTAAAATGGACTAACTCAAAATGCAATGGGGACCTGCACTTCTCTCCTCAAAATTGCACCACATTATGAAATGTTACACAAGAAGTTCTAGAAGGAATCTTATGACACGTGAATTCTCGGAACAATCAGAGGTCGAACGCGAGAAAAACAAAAGTCTGCGATTTTTACACAAAGGAACTATTAACATATCTCGAACTTCTAAAGACAAAACAAAATACCGAAATGGTAACCCAAAATAAGACTTTTAATTAAAATAACGTTCTATTAATTCCTACGAAACGGCAAACAAATTACGGAATAAATTCAAGTGTAGCGGCAAATTTGAAAATCACAAGTTATTAAGATTAGTTTTTGAATTTTTTAATTAGTAATAGGTATTTTGACGAAATTAATGCGTGTGTAATGAAAAACCGATCACCCTGAATATGTGGGAGAGAAAAAGGACATTCTTATACTTTTATTTTTACGGTATGCCAGAAAATTAGTCTTGATTCCAGTAGAAACTACTTACATAGTCTATTTTTTACCGGATGACCGCGAGATGTAACAGCTTGTAACTTTTGTGTTTTTAAACCTGTTATTTTAAAACACAAAATTAAGATATAATCTCGAAATGCACAATGCACAATGCATGTAATCTCGGGTTTTATTTCCGGTTTTGCCGGAACTGATATCAACTTTTTATTTTTAAATACTACCACCGTTTTTTGTAATAATCTTATTCGATGCAATACATTTGCAATACATTGATGTGTTACAGAAGCCCGAACTATTCAAGTTTTTATAAAATAATTTAAATGACCGTTAATGGGTTAGTTGGTTTTGAAACCAAAAGATTCATCAAATTGAAATGTTTTTTATCATATTTCTTTAAAAGGTTCATTATGGCAAGGAGACAATTAATTAAAAAAAAACAAACAATTCCAAATGTTTAAACGATAATACCTTATTTTTTTAATTCCTCCTCTTAGTTTTTAATGCACTTTTAAAATTATCATATTATTTGTTTTAATTTAATAACAATAACATACCTGATTATTTAAAAACAACAAACAATACAATAATACAATTACTGTATGAATAACTGATATTAAAAATAGCTTCTACAATATCATTTTTTCTTACTATTTTAAACATTTATATATAATATTAAAACAAATAAAATGGCAGTTTAAAAAGTGTAATAAAACAGAAGTAGGGATTTGAAAAAAACGAAGTTTTTTTGTGGAAAAATTGAAACGTTCCCATCTTCCGATTTTTTTAAATGATCTCTTAGGTACAGTGGAACAATTTCTAAAAGAGAACACCCAACGTTAATTATACTTCTGTATTGAAAACAACTTAAAAATTTTCTAATTTCAAAATAATAGGTTTAAAAGGAAAAGAAATTAATCCAGTTATTTCATTGACTGTAGGTTTTCTATCTTTTTATTTTTACTGCAATGTTTAAAAACAGTTAGAAACTCGAAATATCATTAAATAGGTGAGTTTTTTCTGCAATACAATGATAACTATATTCGTTTTAGACCTATGTAAAGTGAGTAGCTAAAGATAGCAACCGATTTGCAGAATATTCCCGAATACCATAGAGAAACGAAAAAAAGTAGATTGCGCTAAAATGAATGCTCTCACAGGTATAAATGAAAACAAGTCATGTAACCTGTGGCATATCCCCTGTCAAGATATTAACTGTAATAATTCCTAGTCTTCTACACGTAAACAATTAATAATAGCAAAACTGTGCCAGCTTGCTATTTAGCTCAAAAATTATGTAAATCCATGAAATATCATGACACTTTCAAATTTATTACAAAACCTTCCGTGGGGCTTTAATTTCACTCCCTCAGTTACTCATTACTCATTATATTTCCCAAAACATTTATTTTTGACTGGGAAATATCATTTAAAGTAAGTAATTAAATATTGCAGGAACTGGGATTATACTCTTTCTAACACTTACGATTTTTTCTACTTATCAGGAAAACTCGAAAAGTACGCCTCCAGCGCAATTGTATATATAGTTGAAAAATATGTCTAATAAACTGGATAATGAAATAAATACCTACAAATTTTAATGAAGCTATTTACAAAATAATCGATTCTAAATCGTAAAAAAAGGCTATTTACAAAATACAATCTGCTCTCCAGGGCTACCATGTAGAATTTTGAATTTGTCAATATATTGAGAATCGTTTTTAAACCAGTAAAGATTTAGACAGCATTGCTGAATTTTCTAGAAACTTATATGTGAGGCTACAGAGTGAATTAACGAAAATATATATCCATTAGTGAGCAATGTACAATTTTGATTATTTGAATAGTTTCTCTTCTTTTTCTTACAAACGCTTTTTTAATTATTTAATAAGAAGGCCTACAGGTCTATAGATAAAAATGAAAAAAAAATTGAACAATATCCACAGGAATGAAATTGTAGGAATCCTAACGGAAATAACAATGGAGTGAGTAAGTAGCTACAAACTTTATTCAAACGGATTTCTTACAAATATTGTTCATACATCGAGGTTAGTGCAGTACCTAAAATCTAATTTGTAGCCCCAATCACAAACAAAGTTACAGGATCGTCTCTTTTACGTACGCATCACCAGCAATGTCAGTATAGTGAAATAAAGTATATTCTGGGGAATGTCGGTGCAATTTTGAAATACTCTGTGGTATTATCATTCTTACTTATTTCCAGCTACATCATGAAATTAGAGCTTCATGCCTTGTATGTAATACTATGAATATCGGTGAATTGAATCATTTTGGAAAATAAGGATACAATTTTGATATATCCTGTTTGTTACCAATAAGTCCATAAGCCTATAAACAATTGATAAAAATAAGTTACGTTTTACCTGTAAGTATACTGGATTTGGTCTTCCCTAACGGCCTGGACGAATGGAAAACAGACACAAAACAATAACACGCACTGTCATACATTTTGCACTATCAAACACTTTACTGCAACTGATACTATTTCCTGAAATTTATAAGTGTGGGGTGTATAAAACCAATCGGTAACATAATGTTGTGAAACGATATTAGTCTAGACCTGCAAGAAATAATTTAACCTGTAGCTGTGTAACAGTTTCGATTCAAATTTTATCTGTACTTTTTTACCAAAACATGTGAATTATAAAACATAACTTAATCGTTAAAAATTATTATTAGCTTTACATCTAAAATTAACGATATAGAATGCATTTCAGCCTTGAATTTATTATAAGGTGTACAATGTAGAAGGTTTTGTAATTATTATAAAATTAGCTGCCAATTGATTTTTAAACAATTATGAAACACTTGATAATATTCGTATCACACTTTACGTTTTCAAAAGTTACTACATATACGCAATGTTATGTAAGTGGTTGTTTTTATGCTTACAATTCAACCTTAAAAAAAAGATAACATTTGAAACAAAACTGTTAGGCAGCTACAGGTTAAACCACTTCTTGCGGCTCTCGTTTTATATTTACATAATTTTTAGAAGTAAATAGCAAACTGGCATAGATTTACCTTCACCTGCAATTTTTGATTATTATAGAAGGGGTTGAAATTACAAACCCCAATGAAGGCTTTGCAAGTAAATTTGAAAGTGGCATATGATAGCTTATGCATTTACATAAGTTTTGATCTGAATATCAAATCCACACAGATTTGCAATTATTATTAATTTGCACGTACAGAACTACGAATTATTTTTAATTGCGTATAATATTGTCATTGACAGCCTTTTAATCCCACTACTGGGACATCGGCCTCTTCTCTGCCACGTGTTTCTGCTCAGGGTACACTACGTATTTGCAATTATAACCGTGAGAGCTATTTATTTAGGGCAATCTGCTTTTTTTCGTGCCTTTATGGTGTTCGGAAATTTTCGGCGGAACGGTTGCTATCTTTAGCTACTCACTTCACATACGTTTCTTTTTGAAGCCTCTTTGATTTTCTGATGATATTACAAACATTTTTTTTTAATTGCATGCCTAACTTTGTGTTATATAATCCGCTGGGGAACTTTATATACTTTCCGTCTGTCTAAACAAAGCAAATTGAAACAATCGTTTGATAATAAACAACTAGTATTTGACTGTTCAATTGCATTTTTACAAGGTTTAATATGTTCCACTTAATTTTTATTTTCCTGTCAGCAATGATAAGTTAGTACTAATCTACAGACACACGAAGTCTTTTTTAGTATGAAACATTTTGAGAAGGTACACCTTTTCCTTCAGATAAGAAATGAATCTGCTACCCCAATGCAAAGTTTCCGAAAATGTGAAAGATATATGTTGAATAATTCTACATTACTGATTACAGTTGGTTGCATTTAGAAGCTTTGTGAGTGTGTATGTTATGAGAGGTCTGTTAAATTATTATTTATGGTTGTCTGCCGAACTGGGACCTAGATATGTTAGAAATTACATTTTTAAGATTTAGGGAGCCATATTCCTAATAATATTTAACGTAAAATTTGGGGGAAATTGGTTGTTAAAAGTATGGTTTCTACAGTTTTAAATGTCATATTCCAGTTTCCTTAACTTCACAACTTGGTTATAGCGGCCTTCACAGTAGTGCAGCATTACAAGAGCAGCTACTGTTAGTTTCACTGTATGACCCCTATTCTAATACTTACATTAAAACGCCACCAGCACCCGGAAAAAGAAAAGCTTCAAATGTAAATGACCAAGCAGTTCAAATATACCGTGTTGATTCAAATTAAAGAGCAACTGTTAGAATCTCGCTCATTATACAGAGTTGTTCAAAATTGTTGACGGGTAGATTATTGAAAAAACAAAACGTAAATTAATTTATATTTATCTTTCGACAGTGGCGCAAATACCCAAATATCTGGTTGTTACAACATGTTGGTCTGTATGTTGTACAATTTCGGAATTATTGGCGCAATTGTACTTTAATTTGGAAAAACCAAGTAGGTACACCAAGTAAGGCACCACCTGCCGACTACTTGTAGAAAAAACCGTAAATAAAACGACTGTAAAATTATAAAATAAAACAAATTAACGATTTTATAATATTGTGAATTGTATCAAGTTCATCAGGGGAATATTATGTTATATGTAATACTTTTTCTTTTATAAGTTACTTAGCCGGTTCAGCAATCAGTTGCTATTCACAGCTGAGTTCATAATTAGTTAGTCAGGCACTTCTTAAATCACTGTAATGAGATCCACTTTTACAAGCGTTTCCGTTACTTCAAATTAATTCATAACTAGTATTTTCTTTTATATGTAATACTGAATCATAGTAGAATTTGCCTATGTTGTTCTCAAAATATATAATTATGGATATATATATAGGTTTCATTGTTGAGTGTATTTAAGGACAGCTTGCCTAGCACAAAAATACTTTTTTGAAAAACATGCAATAAACATGTTCAAGACCGCGTCTTCATTTCTTCACAAACGTTTGCAAATGTTTGCCATTGAATATTAGCTCACGTCTATACTAAGAAACGTTTGTTAATGATTGTACGATATGTTTATGTGCGTTGCATAGGTACATGTTCTGTATAATATTTCGTGATTACATTTTGTATAGTGTGATGTATCCTTGGTGGATTTCTAGACTATCAAACTCAATTAAAATCATTCCATGAGTTTTCACTGCAGAAATAGTATACTATTTCTGAATGAATTTATTACAGATAGAATAATACCTTAATACAACAAACAATTTTGGGAATAGCCCTGAATAACAAGAAAAATATTGAAATATTGAAATATTTGTTTTATTGGAATAAAGGAGTTAAATTAAATTTAATTATAGAATGATTAATTATACATATTTTACATATATTTATGTTTAGAATTAAATAGAATGTCGATTGTTCTTATATTAATGACACTTTTCTAAGGCTAAAAGCTTTGAAAGCTAAAACAGCGAGAGAAAAGAAAATATCGTCTTTGATATCAGAAGAAACCAAACAAAGTTATATTATCACCATAAATTGATTTATATTTATTTATCAATCACCCTGCATATTTTGCAAACTCTTGAAATGGCTCTACATTAAATCAGCATACTGCAACAAGGAGAAAGATTTCAAATAATCACAATAACGGTCTGCACAATTCGAGGGCGTGTTTTGATTGTAATTTTGTAACAGATTGCGGTTAAACAATTATTTCCATAAAACTCCAGTTGACTTTGTTTGCAGGCACTTTTGGCGAAGTGATTACAACAGTATTTACCTGCTAGTGTTTATATGAAAATATCTCTGTTTCTCTCTCTCTGTCTCGCTCTCCCTCTCACAATCTCTCCCTCCCTCTATCTCTAATTCAAACATCCTAATTAATTTTTCTTCTAATTCTGGCAAATGAAATTCTCTCAATATATTGTCGTAGGCTTGTTTGAAGTTTGTGAACAACATGTGTAACTGTATGTTCTGTCATAGGCACTTTTCTTGCACTTGTTTGATGATGAATATCTGGTTGATTGTAGATCTGGAACTTCTGAACCCACTTTCACAGTCGCCTATTAGTTTGTCTGCCTTTTACTTTAATGTGTTGTCAGTTAGTTTTGCCAGCACTTTATATACCTTTATATACTATAATTAATAATGTGATTAGTCAATAATTTCTGTCACGAACTTATTCCCCTTTTCGTAAATTAGGCATAGTATCCCTTGTGACTATTCCCTTGATATTTTTCCTCTTCACATGCCTTCTTTATTACGTTGTATATTCTGTCTGTTAAGGTCTCCCTCTTCTTTTTACCATTTTCGTTGTTAAGCATCTGTTCTGGGGATTTTTTGGAATTTTATATTCTGTATTGCTTTCTCTTAAAGCACTTCCAGATAAATACAAAAAAAGAATGCATAAGATATGCAAAAATATTTGGCACTCCACAGAATGGCCAAAAGAATGGATTACATCTATAATCATACCACTCCATAAAAAAGGCCCAAGTAACAACTGCGATAATTACCGATTACTATCAGTCATAACACATGCAAGCAAAATCATGTTGTACATAATTCAATCCAGACTAGAACCATTTATATTACATCAACTTGCGCCAGAACAAGCAGGCTTTTTGAAGGGGAGAGGCGCGCGAGAACTAATCTTAAATCTACGGCAAATAATAGAGAAGGCCAGAGAATATTATACCCCCATACATTTATGTTTTGTAGACTATTCCAAGGCATTTGATAATGTCCGATGGCATTTACTATGGCCAATTATGACAGACATGGGTATATCTCAACATATAGTTCACGTAATAAAAAATCTATATAACAAGAGTACTGCAGTTATAAGAATGGAAAACACCTATTCCGCAAGCTGCAAAATACAAAAAGGCGTAAAACAAAGCTGTGTGTTGTCACCTCTCTTATACAATATCTATAGTGAATACATTATGCGGCAAGTTTTGGAAGACTGGGATGGAGGAATCTCTATAGGCGGTCAACAGATCTCTAATTTGCGTTATGCAGATGACACTTTATTATTAGCTAAAATCGAACAAGAACTTCTGGCGCTATTGGGGAGACTTGAAAGAATCAGTGCAGAACACGGCCTTCAAATAAATAGCACAAAAACTAAAATTATGATTAGTAACAGAGAACTCGAAAATATTCCTATTAATAATATCGGTAGCATAGGTAGTATGAAGTTGTAGAAAAAATAATATATCTGGGAGCACTTATAATCAACGACGGCAACTGCGAGCCCGAAATTCGGCGCCGAATCCAATTAGGCAGATCAGCAATGACCCAACTAACGAAAATTTGGAGAAGCCACAATATTACATGTAACACCAAAATTAACCTTGTTCAAACTCTGGTATTCTCTATATTTAAATACGCATCAGAAACTTGGACGGTCCGGACTGCTGACAGTCGGCGCATAGAGGCCTTTGAAATGTGGGCGTGGAGAAGAATGCTCAGAGTTCCATGGACAGCAAGTAGAACAAATGTTTCCATATTAAATGAAATAAAACCTAAACAGAGGCTTTCTACCACTATATATGCCAATATACTGAAATTCTTTGGCCACATCACTCGCAGAGATGCCTTCGAAAAGCTCATGGTCCAAGGAAAACCTAACGGCAAACGAAGGAGAGGAAGGTCACCAACCCGCTGGATTGACACAATTGAAACTCTTTTGAATACCAATGTTGAACAGGCAGTAAGGAATACCGGTAACAGAGAACGTTGGTGCGACAGAAGAGTTACAGCACAACTTGAAGAGAACTAATAACCATAATCACCACTCATCTGTAAAGATGGACGGAGTCGAGGAGGAGGATTGCTTTCTCTAGTTGTTGTTTATCGGGTACGGGCTCCTCTGTCTCTACCATTCCCCTTTCAATAATTGTCCGTTCCGATTGCTCCTCCGGCTTTTCCTTAAGAAATTACCTGAAATGTTGTACTCAAATTTTATCTATTTTTTATGCTTGTTGTCCATTTCTATTCCTAAGAATGAGGGGTTTAGATTGATAGCCTTTTATAATGTTTCCACCTTCTTGAAAGTATCTCCTCATGTCTTGTTTATTGTAATTCACTTCTATTCTCCTTCATTACTTATCCTATCTACTTATCTATTCCTAAGAATGAGGGGTTTAGCTTGATAGCCTTTTATAATGTTTACACCTTCTTGAAAGTATCTCCTCATGTCTTGTTTATTGTAATTCACTTCTATTCTCCTTCATTACTTATCCTATCTACTTATCTATTCCTAAGAATGAGGGGTTTAGCTTGATAGCCTTTTATAATGTTTCCACCTTCTTGAAAGTATCTCCTCATGTCTTGTTTATTGTAATTCACTTCTATTCTCCTTCATTACTTATCCTGTCCAAAGTGGTAAAGCTTATACATGGAATTGTTAAAGAGATTTATTTTTCATTGTAACTCTGGATATATTCCGTTAGTTCTACAATCTTATTCATGGCTGTAACGAAACAATATTTTTCAAATGAGAAAGGAAAGCAACGCCTGGTGGCTTGGTTGGCCATAAATGCTCCAATGATCCTAAAATGTGTTATTTGGATAATTAGTAACAATTCACGTTAACATGTATCAAACACAAGGCATCTGCAGCTTCTGTTATTTGATTTTGAAACAATTTAATTGCCTTCAAATATATTTCCCACAAGTTAGAATAGCAAAATACCCATTGTATGCTGTCGGTGGTCTTGGGTAAACAATTTTTTCAGATTGGGAAAGATTAGAAATCTAATGATGTTAAATCCGATGACACAGATTATCTCATAAATTATGATTTAGTTCCTGTCCAATTATCAACAAATTTGTTATAGAGGTAGTTAGTAACAGTTTTTGAATTGTGACTAAGCCAAAGCGCAACGTATGGTATGAGTCACCACCAATGAACGGTGTTTTGCTTTATAAGGTAAATTTAAACTATATTAACAGTCCTAATAACTACTGCAGTAAATACAATAAACAATAATGTAGAAACTATTAAATTTAGATTCTCATAGCTCTGTATCATTTATACTCGATTGTGGAATTATTGAAAAATTCAGAAAAAACTACACAGCATGTTCTATTTCAAATGTAGCGGTTTCGTCTGGAACTTCTTTACTATCCGCCTTGTAGAATCAAGAATATTTAAGGAATCTTGAACAGTTTACAATTTACAAAAAAAAGTTATTTTCTTCTTCCTGTTATTTACGTCGGTCGTCAAACAACCATAAATAGGTAAAAGTAACGAATTGTTTTAAGACTGGTCCTAAAATATGCACAAGTGCACTTCTGGGTTTACGCCAACCGATATATCCATGCCGGGAATAAAAATAAGGCTACGACACTAAACAAGGAAGGAATGGCTACTGAAATATTTAACAATTTATTGTGGGGAGTATCTTGCGGTTTTACGTGGAAACAACCGTCAATGTTCTAGATAGCTTGAAAGTGGTCTCTATTTATTACTTTTTAGAGCCACGCATTTACGTGCGCGTTAGGCGACGCACTTTGTGAAAAAAAATGTGAAAGTGGTAATGTCCGTCGATAAATAAGCATGGGTAAGTTAGAATAACATAAAAATTAGGAGTGTAATAATATTACCAGTTTCTTATATGACTTCACACGTAATGGGTTCAAATGTCAACAACTGCTAACAGAAAATTAAAATTATAATGAATTTGGGGATATATTTTTACCTTCCAGATATATTAGTTGTGAGACTTAAAAGAAACCTTCTCCGACATACAATATCTCAAACTGTTCTTACCTGCTTAAAGCCAAGGTTTTTGTGAGTCTGCAGTTAAACGCACCACCAAATTTTATTATTAATCATT
>JABXWE010014906.1:0-23871 GCA_014611495.1 Limonius californicus | reverse complement strand
GTCGATTTTGTTAGTCGTTATCCGTGATTTAAGCAGTTTTGCTGTGTGAGCAGGTGCACAGTGTTTCTAATTCCTTATGCAAAGTTCAGGGAAACCCGGTATAAATCAAAGATTCAATTAATTACTAATATTTTTTGGGTATCCTTTTAGATATGATGATTGATATTACTTGTAGGTTTAGATCTAGATATTGTGCTGGTTAGTCTATTTTATTAGTGGTTATCCGTGATTTAAGCAATTTTGCTCTGTCAGAAGCTGTACAGTTTTCTAATTCATCATCTGAAATGCATGGAAGTACGGTATAAATCAAAGATTCGATTAAGTATATTTTTTAGGTATTCTTTTAGATATGATGATTGATATTAGGTTTAGATCTGGAGATTGTCCTTGTTAGTCGATTTTATTAGTCATCATCGTGGTTTACCCAGTTTTGTTCTGTGAGAAGGTGCATTATCGTCCTAGAAACTAAACTTTTCTTCACCAAACAGCTCTGTCCCGCTTAGGCAGCATCTTATTTTGGGGAATTTTGTGACGTTCGTCGCCCAGAAACGACATGTAGCCGTCCAACTCATCGGGCTGGCATACAATCTCAAAGTATTTGGTTGTTCAAGAAGTTTGGGCCGCTGTTTATTAAGGCACTGTTTGTTTCTACAGAAATTATCTAGTACTGCATGTTGTACACAATTTTAAAGCTGTTGTTTTTTTTTGTCAGAAACACTTTTCAGTTTGTCGTTTGCGTTTATGTAAACTTGATTTTCATACCCAAGTTTCAAATCGACATAAATAGACATTTCCAACATCTCCTTGTCTTGCTTAATTGCAGTTGTAGTGTTACGCAAGCTGCTCCAAACATGCATTCTGTCTACACAGATGGTTTTATTGCTAACTAGCTAGCTCTAAAATGGGATATCCAGTTCAAGGAAAGCGATTCGGTCCTGACTTATGCTCCTTGGTTTACACGCCCAGTGAATTTTGATGAAGAGCGCTTGGAGTCTCTTCCTTAAGAAAACAACCACCAAAAAACGTAAGAATCAGTTAAGCAATCGAACTGTGCGCCACAGACAGGACACAGTCACCTAAATGCAGTGGAGAAAAGTCTAAGCCTGGGTCAACGCATGAGCTTCTTTGCTTACTTGACATCCTTCGCCATCAACCAATATCGACCATTTCTTTTTGATTGTAACGCGCAATGAAAAGTGGTCTTCATAAAACATGAAGCAGCAAAAAGGATGGGCGGACAAAGGAAAACAACCAAGCTGGTGCATCAAGCAAAATCTGTAGTCTCGCAAGAAAATGCTCTATGTTTGGTAGCAAAATAAAGGGATTTGTCCAATCGAAGATACTGATGGTGACCCATGATTTGTGTCAGCTGTTGGCGCTTGATATGGACAATCCCAGAGTCTGTTCCGCGTCTAGAAAAGCTGAAGGAACTCTGGGTGTTCCAACCATAGATGCGACAAGCCAAGCTAGTCATCCAGGGGCCCTCACCTGGCCGCACGAAACAACTACTACAACTTAGTAGATGAATCGAAGGTTTTGTGAAGGAAAGGAAGAGTCCTCCATAAGTCTCCTTACCCAATACCTGGACTGATGATCCTTAGACACAATTACTTATGTGCCGGTTTTATGGTACCTGGTCATTTATGGAATGATGAGTGGCTTAACTTTGGGTTGACAACGAGGCTGTTTTGAGACCTTTCCTAAAACGGAGGATACCAAGAATCGGTCTTTGGCCTGAGTGTTGCGCTCAACGCCTGCATTTGGAAGAAAAAAAAAGAAAAATAAAGAAGGAGAGGTGCTTCATAGGAATCAGACGATCAAAGCTGACGTTTACCGTCAAAAACTTCAGGGCCCAGTAGAAAATGTCCATCAAGAGCAACTAAATCGTTGACAAGAGATAATTCTTCAGCACGACAATGTCTAACTCCACGTCGCAAAGCTCACGAAATGGTAATCCAGTAGCTTAGTGTTGAGGTTCTTTAGCACCCACCGCACTGCCCAGATTGTACACCGTCTGGTTATCATCACTTCCAAATGCTTCTCTAACACCACTATTTGCAAATATAAATAATCTAGAAATATTTTATACAAGCTTTTTAATCAATTCATATATTTAAACTATTTGATTTAACAAAACTTTTTAAAAGGTTGGGTTATTTATTACGCTGTATATATAGCTTGCTCTGCTAACTGTATATATTTTTATATACAGTATGTTACAATACGTACACTGCACATATTGATGAAAGCAGGTAAAAAGAAATAATTTAAATGGAATAAGTTATTTTTACTGAATAAATACCTAAACCCTTTTAAGCTAATTGGTTATGAAGTAAGTATGCCATAAGAAATGGACAAATCTCTATAAGCAAACTAACAAAGTCCGATCCTGTCAATATGGTTCTCCTAATAGCTTTAAAAAGGTTTACTTGTAATCCTCTATAAGTTGCCAGGTAGAGAAAAAAGTTAGCACAGACTTTTAAACAAATCGACTATACTTGCCTTCCATAATAAGGCGGGACACCATCATGCTGATGTCATATGCCGTTTCGAATACTAAGTGGAGTATCTTCGAAGATCTCGTTAATATTACTGAGAATTAATATAAGTATTAATAGTAAACCGTGCTAGCGTCGGTAGTCTAGTGATTAGCGCACTTGCTTGCAGATCCAAGGGGCGCGGGTTCGAATCCGACCGAGGTGGGTAAGATTTTTCCCATGCCACTGCGATGTATGACGCGATACAAATCACTATTGGGATAGAAACTACCCTAGATAGGCAAAAATCATAGTAAGGGTGTACAATAAGCCAGTGATGGCTGCAGTGTTCGAAGATGCTTGGAAAACCGCATCCTAGATCTCGCCTAATCAAAACCAACCAACACTAAAGTGTTGCTGATATCGAGTTTGAATGAAAGCAGGTAAAACGAAATAATTTAAATCAAATACTGAATAAATACCAAAACCCTTATAAACAAATTGGTTATTAAGTAATTATCCCATAAGAAATGGGACTAGAACCTTCATACAAATTAAAAAATCTCTTTAAGCAAACTAAAAACATCCGGCCCTGGCAATATGATTCTCCTAACAGCCTTAAAAATATTTTCTTGTAATCCTCTATAGGTTTCCAGCTAGACAATAAAGTCAGCACAGCCTTTTAAACAAATCTACTATACTTGCCTTCCATATTGGGGCTGGACACCATCATGCTGATATCACATGCCGTGTCGAATATTAAGTGGAGTATCTCCGAATATCTTGTTAATATTAATCAGATTTAATTATAAATATTAACAGCAAACCGCGCCGGTGTCGGTGGTGTAGTAATTAGCGCACTTGCTTCTAGATCCAAGGGGCGCGGGTTCGAATCCGATAAAGGTCGGTAAAATTTTTCCCATGCAACTGCGATGTATGACGCGATAAAAATCACTACTGGGGTAGAAACTACCCCAGATAGGCAATAGTCATAGTAATGGTGTACAATAAGCCAGTGATGACTGCAGTGCTCGAAGATTCTTGAAAAACCGCATCCTTGATCTCGCCCAATCAAAACCAACTAAACAGTTGCTGATATCGAGTTTGAATGAAAGCGGGTAAGAAGAAATATCTTAAATCGAATAAGTTACTTTTACTGAATAAATACCTAAACCCTTTCAAGCTAATTGGTTATTCAGTAACTATCCCATAAGAAATGGGACTAGAACCTACATACAAATTGAAAAAATCTCTTTAAGCAAACTAAAAACATCCGGCAATATGATTCCCCTAACAGCTTTAAAAAAGTTTACTTGTATAAGTTGGCAAGTAGAGAATAAAGTTATCACGGCCTTTTAAAGAAATCTACTATACTTGCCTTCCATCGTGGGGCGGGACACCGTCATGCTGATATCACATGCCGTGTCGAATATTAAGTGGAGTATCTTCGAATATCTCGTTAATATTAATCAGATGTAATATAAATATTAACACTAAACCGTGCCGGCGTCGGTGGTCTAGTGGTTAGCGCACTTGCCTTTAGATCCAAGGCACGCGGGTTCTCCAGCGGGAAAAATCTGAAAGTGCCCTTCCTGTCGTATAAGAAATCATCTCGTAGGTCCCGTGTCACTGCGATGTGTGATAGGGTAAAAATCACTACAGAGAGGGAAAAATATGGCCGCATACAAAGAGATGCTTGGAAAACCGCGTCCTAGATCTTTCCCAAACAAAACCAACCAATACTAAACCGTTGCTGACATGGAGTTTGAATTAGAGCATGTGATTATATCAATTGGTGTTATGTGGACGCATTGTAACCATTCCCATTGCAATATCCGTAAACGAATTCAATTATCGATTACCTAAAACTTTTCAATTATTTAACAAAGAAATAAACTCTGTAACATCGAGACAATTTAATCAATTAATTTATTTTAAAGACCACTTGTTATTAAGATTGTGAATTAATTATGCAATTAAAACTATGATCTGTTACAGTTTCGTAATTAATTAGAATAGGACTATGTTGTATTGAAATTTTTTACTCAAAATGCCAAAGCGTTTTACACTAGTTGTGAAACACCCTGTACAGATTTGACAAATAGTTTCATCACTCTCTTTTCGCAATATCATTGTTTTTATTAGGTTTTGGTTCACAAGAATATAATTAACAGCATCCACAAAATAAAAATCAATCAATCGATTAATTTTTGTGAGAAATTATAGAAATTAATTAAGTCGAAGAGAAAAACATTGTAAAAAAGCAAGAAAAGAAAACTATCTTCCACATTATTTAAGTTATCTTGTTACCAGAAAATTTTTTAAAAATTATAGGGAATGTTGTACTTTTCTCGCCATATTGCAACGTTTGAAAATATATTTAAGCTCTAATAATGTATATAAAACTAACTTTTCATGTTTATTTGCTTCACGAAATAAGTTTAAAAAGAGAATAACATAAAATAAAACTGTTTTCAGTTTAATATTGAGCCAGAAACAATGAAAATCTATAATTTTCTTCACATTTTCATGTTAGATGTCAACCCGTCTGGAAAATTCTTGTAGGGCTAAATGAAAAACGTTTTACAATTTTGAAAAACATCCCGAAACAAGTCTCAAACATTGAAGTACAGCAAAAAACTAATTCAATTACGTTTTTCCATATGTCTGATATTATTTAAAGTGAAATATCACAAAATAGTTCTCTGAATAAACAGTTTATTCGCACAGCAACAAAAGTTATCTTCATTGGTTCTAAATTGTTTGGCCATTTCCCGCAACCCAGCAATTAATAATTGATTATTCAAAATTAATTTGTTCTAATTACAAGATTATTTAATTAAATAACTTAATTGATGCAGTTCCTAAAGGTAAAATTAATTTTATTTAATAAATCCGTGCGTTTCAAATGTTTGTGCTGAATTAAATTGACTTAACAAAATTATTATTTAGGAACAAATCAATTGTTTGTTAAGGGAAATTATCGTGCGTATACAAGAATTATGAATAAAATGGGGAATTAATTATTTAACTATTAACTATACATAATCTTATCAGTTAGATTTGATTGATTGTGTGTATTGCTAAGCGAAGCAGAACTACTTGTATGTTTACAGCTTACAGGATGCGTTTAAACATAATATTAATAACAAAAATGTTGATATATTGATTTTAAAATATTTATTTGTCTGGAGCAAACGACTCATAAAAAATATAGATTTTGAATAAGCAGGAACTAATTAATCCCTAATGCTTTAAAAATCTATTTCTGAACATATAACTTACCCATTCGTTAAATACGAAGTATTTTAAAAATTTGGCGATTCACCGATGGACTAAATTTGAATTCGGCGAAGTTTTTTGGACATTGAGCAATCGAATCCGCCATTCACTTTTGACACAAGCATTGACTTGCAAAATCTGTCCCTCTGGTGGCAATCCTGGATATCCCGCCATGACTGTATGCCTACGCCGGATTTCAGGGGCGTGTCATCCCTCGGGAAGAATTCGCCACACCCTGTTCTGCTCACGACGCCAATCCAGCAAAAATCGGGAAAAAAGATGCTCATATCGGAATTACATTTGGCCGGAGAGCACTTTTTACACGCGTACTTGTATATTATACTTTGTGCTTACTTTTTACGGGTTTTTTGGTTTTGTTATTTCTAAAAAGCATCTTACCATGCAAATAAATAAGCTGCACGTACCTATCTCATATTATTAAAATTAAACGTCGCTTTTCTTAAGAATCTCTGCTTCAATTTCCTAAATTTAGTTTGTACTGATATCGTTTTCTGTAACAACTGGCATGGAAGGACTTTGTTAAACAAATTCCCAAATATTTAACTGCAATTGCGAAAAATTTTTCCAAATATTGCTATAAATGATGTAACAATTAACAAAAAAAATATTGAATAAACTGTATAAAACACCATTTTACCTATAAGTCATTCTAAAATTCATAAAACAGCAGTTAAAAAAGTAGCAATAAGAATAACTACACATATACAGGGTGACATAATAGGGTGATTTTGTTTCGTGTTATAGCAGCTTCGAGAAAACTTTAAATGCAGAAGTTGTTTGTTTGATTACTCTACATAACTTATAATTATTGCTGATTACACAGGGTGTTTTATTTTAGGGGGACAATGTACAACTTCTTTACCTATTTTAAATAGAACATCCTGTATATTGTTACATTTATGGATTTCCTATTTTTTAATTTTTCAACGATGTAGGGTTTTAAATATCTATCGCTAATGGTTTCGGTAATAATTAATTGTTTCTTAAATTTTGTCAAAATGGTGGTCTATCTTTAACAGTTCGTATTTAAAGAACGATATACAAATTTCAAAATTATTGTGCAGTTTACAGGAACACATTTTCAGATTGGTGCCGTACTGTTTAGAATTTAAATATCTTATGCAGGATGTTTCTAATTTAGTCACATTTAGTCAAATTCAATTCTTAATATCGCCTCTATTTTAACCCATATATTTTTCCATTATGCCGATATCTCAGTCTTGGAAAAACCATTATATAAAAAACGAGATGTAAGACAATGTACAAATTATAAAGGGATCACCATATCAAGAATACCAACTAAAGTATTTACGAGAATAATTGAAAACAGAATAAAAGAAAAATTAGAAGAAACGATAGGAGAAGCACAACACGGGTTTAGAAAAGGAAGAAGAACGCAAGATTTAGTATTTATATTAAGACAAGTAGTAAGGAAAGGGAAGGACATACATACCTATTGTCTTCATAGACCTGAAAAAAGGTTTCAACAAGATAAGAAGAAGTGATGTATGGGAATGCCTAAGAGAAAGGGGAATAGAGGAAGAAATAATAGAAATAGTTAAGGCACTATACAGCAACAATATAAATAATGTAAGAAAGTTTTTACGTCAAGGATAGGATTGAAACAAGGATGTGCTTAGACCGCTACTATTCTCAATTGTAATAAACAAAGCTATCAGGAAATGTAAAGAAAAATGTGCAAATAAGAAAATAAGAACATGGAAAATGAAATCAATCCAACTTCAAGAATTGCTATTCGCGGATGACATGGTGATCGTAGCCGAATCAGAAGAAAAACTTCAACACAATCTAAAGGAATATCAAAAAGAACTAAAACGATTAAAAATGGAAATAAATATAAATAAGACAAAGACGATGATAATGGCCGACAAAGAAAATAAACACAAGATAGAATTAAACGGACAAACACTAGAACAAGTTACTAGTTATAGAGGAGAGGAGAGTATTATGGAACAGTCGGGAAATATGGAATACCGAGGTTTCGGCTCTGTTTGGTGCTGCTATCACGTGGGAATACCATGAACTACACAGGAAAGACTCCCATGATGCAGTGCAGTGAGAGTTGACCGCTTATTGTTGTCGTACCACTCGCTACAGAACAAAGTCTGTTTTGTGAGTTTCAAGAGTTTTTGCAGGTAAGTTTTCAAACATTTTAACCTACTAGTACACATGTGACGAAAGCTTTGGTGTCAGACGCAGGTGGCTAAGCCTATAGAAGCTGTTCGTGAGAAGAAGATGGGGTACCTTAAGGCGTCCAAGGAATTCCAGGTTCCCAGAGCGCCTCTCTTCCGCCTTGTCAACAAGTAAGGAGCAAAATGCAAAGGTAGCAGCCTCAACTACTCTTGGCCGTAAGCCAGTTTTCCTAAAGAACTAGAAGACGAGTTACAAAAATATTTAGTCGAGATGGAGGAGGAGGACTTGCAGTTCACAATAACATACCCCATCCATTTAAGGACGAAACTGCTGGCAAAGACTGGTTCTACGCTTTTATGAAAAGGAACCCGAAACTTTCAGTCCGTAAACCCATGGGTACATCTTTTGCCACAGCCGGGGGATTTAATAAAGAAGAAGTAGACAAGTTTTTTGACCTGATCGATGTTGTTTTCGAAAAACAGAACTATCCTCCTAACATGATATTTACTGTAGACGAAACTGGTTTGTCTGTGGCTCAAAGTAAAATTCCTCATGTAGTAGGTCTAAAAGGAAAGAGACAAATTGGGTCCCTTACTTCAGCTGAAAGAGGTTCTCTCGTTACCATCATTCCCTGTATGAGTACAGGAGGTGACTTTGTCCCGCCTCTTGTGATATTCCCGAGGAAGAACATAAATGAACAACTGCTTAGAGGTGCTCCACCAGGGACCAGCATCGTACCACCCGTCTGGTTGGATACAGACAAACATTTTTACTAAATGGTTTAAACATTTCATTGCTGTAACAAAATCCTCAGCTGAGTCACCTGTCCTGCTTCTCCTTGACGGGCACACAACCCACAAGCGTAATTAATTTAGCAAGGGAAAATCATGTTACTATTTTATGTCTGCCCCCCCCCCACTGTTCGCATAAATTCCAACCCTTGGGAGGGACCATTAAAGTGTCACTACAGTGAGGAAGTGAGATCTTTTTTAAGGCATAGCGCAAGGCCCTTGAGTATTTTTGATATGATGGAACTGTTTGGCAGAGCCTAGCTTAAAGTACAACGTGGGGACATAGCAATAAATGACTTCAAAGTGACTGCTATTTATCCTGTCAATGGAAATGTTTTTAGCAGTAAAGATTTTATTGCTTCTACACTCACTGTTCCTAGGTCTCAGACTATAAGACCATCAAATGACCCTCTTCCATGTTCGTCTACAAGCTCTGATTCACCTCAACCCTGTTCTTCCAAGAGTCCTGATGTGGTTGTCCCTGATACGTCTAAGTCAACAAATTTTGTCCTACCCATAAAGATAGGTATCACCACCACCTCCATAAAAGCAGAAGTCAAATAGAGGCAGGAAAACTGGATCTTCTTCTATAATAACCTACTCCCCATATAGAAAAGAGTTAGAGGATGAACTGATAGAAAAGGACAAAAAGAAGTAACCAGAAGTTTCAAAACAACAAAAGAAACCGAACATTCAAAAACCGCCTCTTAAGAAATTAAACTTAGGCCGACCTTCTAGACCTAAACCTACTAGAGATGACTCCAGTGTTAGCAGCGATGAATCGTTCCATTCCGATGTATCATCTGTAATGGACTTCATGCCATCACCTAAAGAACCGGAAAACAAAAACGCTGAATGTGTCTTCTGTAACGGAAAATTCTCCGAAGATCAACGAGGGGAAATCTGGATTCAATGCTTCAGCTGTTCTCTGTGGGCTCACCTTGACTGTACCGGAGCAGAGAAAGAAGATTATGTCTGTGACTTTTGTAAATAAACAAGAAACAGAAATGACTTGCACATAATCTTAAAAATATGAGCTTTATAGTTAAAAATAACTACGTTTTATGAAGTCTAATTAGTTTTTCAATGGTTTAAACCACCTATTCCATGTTACCTGACTATTTCATATTAACCTCCATTTGTAACTTCTTTTTAAATAAATTTTTTTATAACTACAAAATAAATAGTATTTTTTTACAAGTGACAGTTCATTACAATTACTTATAGTATGTACTCATGATGATTTTGGGGATTTTTATTCAAAAAAAGTAGTTATTTTTAGAAATGTAAATGGTATTCCATAATACCCTCCTCTCTCTCTCCCCTCCTCCTCTTATTATTTGGGAACTATAATAGAAAATAACGGAAAAATAGAAAAAGAAATATCAGATTGAATAGGAAAAGTAGGGAAGCTACAACTACCTTAGAAATTCCTTCTTTAGAAAAAAAGAGATACCAAAGGAAATAAAAACCCAAGTACCTATACCAAAAGGTTACAAGACCCTCTCTAACTTACGGAAGTGAATCCTGGATCTTAACAAAAAGAAATAAAAGCCGTACCAACGCAGCTGAAATGAGATTTCTAAGAAAAATCCAAGGGATCACTAGAGAAGACAGGATAAGGAATTCAGTAATACTGGAAGAACTGAAGAAAAAACCCATAGAGAAAATAATAGAAGAAAGAGCTGGCTGGGCAACCTACATAGAATGAAAGAAGAAAGGATAACCAAACAAGTGTATGAAGCGAAAACTCAAGGTAGAAACAAAGTAGTACCCCCAAGAATACGTTGGGAGGAACAAATTAGACAAGTGGCTGAAAACCGAGGAATAAGTTGGGGAGAAGTAAGAACAAAGTCAAAAGACAGAAAATTATGGAAAAGAAAAATCAAGGATTCGTAAGGGTGAAATGTAATATATAAATATCATCAAACAAATATATTATAAATGTAAAATAATGGTATAATAGTAATTCATCAACAGACTTTCCGTCCCACTGCTGGGCATTGGCCTCTTCTCTGCCACGTGTTTCTCCTCAGCGCTAAGGTAGAAACACGGGTGACCTACGGTTTAACGTCGAATCCGAACGACAGAAATTCCAGAGAAGGTTTTTAGCATTAAGATCCCACGGTTGCAAGCCGAATTGGGAAATTGTGTGTGGTGGGTTGCAGACTAGATTTTTATAAATCTGCATAGTTCTGCTTGGGTTTCGAACCCAAGCCAGGATCGACGTTTTATTCAGAAAGCGAGCGCTCTACCAACTGAGCTACCACCACACTTGAGCTACCACCACACTATAATAGTAATAAGATATTATAAATGTAAATGAAAAGATGTAAATATTAATTATACACTCCAACACTTAACGGTACAAATGGACTTCAGATTAAATAAAATAAATAAATAAAAATAAATATTTATCAATTTTCGAGTTTGTCGTTCAATGACCTTTAAACGTATGTATGGTTTTATATGACATGCGTTTTTCGTTTTGACAATATCTTGATTTATTTATATTATTATAAAGCTAATAGAAAAAAGAAGCAGAATAGTTGGTAATAAGATGTAACTTTTATTTTGTTTAAAAAAATATAAATGCATATAGAATTTTATAAAAGTTGAGTTATTTGCTGACATTTTAAACTATGTACAAACATTTATATGTTTCGCCGCGCTTTTTAGAACAAAAACAAATTTAAACACAAAAGCAACAAACCATGAGGTTTTCGTTAAAATAACTGTCAACAAACTACATACGTTGTAAGGTTACAGATGCTTGGAAAACCGCGTCCTAGATCTCGCTCTTTCAAATCATCATCATCATCAAAGTTTCATATGACGGGTTTATCGTTTTGAAATATCAGTTATATGCAAATAACCAAATACAAGGTATATTAACATCAACATATTTTTTTATTAAACAATACCAATAATAAAAAACAGTAGCGTTTCTGAACACTGCTGACAACCGTGAGAAATAAACAGTGAAGTAAGACAGGGTAGAATTTCTCAATATTATTGATTAATGTATGTGTAGGTACTTAGTATTATGAACACAGATCCATTAAAAAACACATTTAAAATTATAGGAAATATATCCGCCATTTTCTTAGATATACAAATTTAATCCATGCATAAAGGAATTGTTTACACTTCTCAACACTGCAGGATTGCAGGTGTTATGTCTCTAAAAGCATTCGCATATCTTCTCTCGCCGTAGGGGGAATTCTGTAAACTTTATCTTTTACAAACTCCCACAGAAAGAAATCTAATTTGGTCAGGTCGGGGGACTTTGCCAGCCAAGCCACAGTTATGTTCGTTTGATTTTGCCACTTCATCTCCATTAAAGTTTTATTTTAATTGCCGCTCTGTAGCCGATTACTATATTGTTATTTCCCGAATACAGTTTTGTGAACCTTTTGTTGTTATCATTGAGAGATGCCGATTAATATTTTGTCTACGCGCTTGACCTGCCCTTGAAGAGAGTCCTACGTGTTACATTGTTCTGAAACTCTTGCACCATATTTTGCAATGTGGTGAAACATTTTCGGCCGATGCATATTGGAATTGCGTTTTTTTCTTCAGTCGAATTTCCACCTTTGCTCGGCCCGGTCACCTGATTCCTCGGGGAATTTTCGTATCGCTGTTTTCACCGTGGGGTGAACAGAACCATCGACAAGTGTCGGATTAAATAAACACGCTCGAATTTTAACCCTTGAAAGGCAATTCATTGCGAATTTGCCGATCGCCTTTGGCGGATTATTATCGAATCCATTTCTTGTTCGTGTGCACGTGTCGTTGCTGCGGCAAACTAGGAAGGTTCTGTTCAGTAAATATTTCGTCTTGAAATTTCCCGAAGAGCGTCTGCCTTTTTCCGGACCTAAGAACACCCCAGATTGTGCCTGCCTCTCTCTCTACTCCCTACGGAAGAACATTAAAGGTAAAATAAATAATTATTGTGCTGTGAAAATCTTTTTCCGAGTTGAAGCTTCAAGTGCTGAACCTTTTTTTAAGTATGAAGTAAAGCGACCTTCAGTCGCCAGTTGTTCTTTCTTCTTTTGGTTGTAAAGTGTATTCATAAATTGCATTAAATTGCAAACTCCGACGCCACTGGCTGCGTAGATGTGGGTTCTAAAAAATTAAATATCGCAAGCCACTAACGGCGAGTCTCTTTCAGTTCGAAAATTCCAACAAAATCTTGTATAATTGAACCATAAATGTTACCCTTTTCATATAATCGTTATAATTTTTGTATCATGTCAGTAAACTAAAAGAAGTTGAATTATATTTGTCTTGAAATATACCAGATCTTTTATTTTTATATACTTTTATCTTCGTGTGCATGAAGTTTGCAAGGTTTACATACAGGAGGAGGCACAATAAAGGTCCGATTCCCGTAAGTTGCTGGCTTCTAGGCCTTCCACGAGAACTGGTAATCTGCTGTGATTTGCAAGGTGGCGGCCGTTAATGTTGACCTACCCTATACACAACTAGGAAGATTTCCTTCCCGTAAGCGATTTCCGTGACTCCTCTGAGCTAAGCTGTAGGCCTTTTTCCACCTATCCGGTTGCGGGTCGACGAAAACCTCGTTTGGCCCGTAACACCACTCAACAACAACAACATTCCTATCCCAATCTATTCGTTGGGAAATTCGGCATTTAAATTATTTCTAAGGTCTAAATTATAGTGTGAAAGAGCCCCGTCATGTTGCAGCCATAAGTTCTGTATAATATTTAACGAAATATTTACCAATAAATCCCAAAAACTGCCTTCTAAAAAGTGTAAATACATATGACCATTCAGGGGTCCTTCAAAAAAGTATGGATCAACGATATATTCGCCTGCAATTCCTCCCCAAACATTTAAGGAGCATCGACGTTGATTATCCACTTCTCTTACAAATGACTGATTTTCCGTTGAATAATAGTGGAAGTTGTGACGATTCACATTCCCATGTTAAAAAAGTTACTTCGTCGGAGACAACAACATTATTAAAGAAATTAGCTCGAGCATTTATTTGTTGATGGGCCCATTCACCTAAACTTTAGCCGACACGTTGAAAGTCATGATCAAGCAGTTATTGATGAAGTTGAATGTGGTAGGGATGGTATCTGTAGTTTTTCAATATTTTCCGCGCAGAATACTTGTGGTTCCATTAAAAAAAATTAAATATTATGAGTTGAATTTCCTTGAGTGTGGTTGTAAATTAGAAACATCCTGATCATCCCTGAATATAAGATATTTAAATTCTAAACGATACAACACTTCAGTAACTGAAAATGCATTTGTGTAAACTGCAGGTTTTTAAGAACATTAATTATTTCCAAAACTATTAGCGATAGATACTTAGGATGCTATATCGTTGTAAAGATTAAAAAATAAGAAATCGAAAAATGCAATAAAATATAATATGATGTTCTATTTAAAATAAAGGAGTTGTCCATTGTCTCTCAAACCGGAACACCCTGTACAGTCAACAAAAATTTTAACTTATGAACAGTAATCAAACAAACAACTGTTGTATTTAAAGTTTTCTCCAATTTGCTACAATAAAGACATTAGAAAACAAAATCGCGCTATTATGCCACCCTGTAAACAGGATGGACCAACAAGATATTTATAAGAAAACACACTGTGTAGTAACAGTAATAAAAATTAATAAAAATTGCGAATATGCATTGAATGTATACGGAATGTCTCACGACGTGAGGATACTACTTCTATACGTAATCTTCAGACCAAATATAGTTAAAAATTCTAATAAAGTTATGCCCTAAAGTAAACCGTTTTCAAAACACAGAGTGTTAAATTATTATTTATTAAATAATTACAATTTCAAAAACGCCAATATTTATTTTTATTTTAGTTGTAATTCACTATATAGATTGTTCAAAATGACCACCGTTCAGACCAGTGAGCATGTTATCAATAATTCCACGCCAGATATTCACTGAAAACCTATGTTGATAATTTGACATAGCGATTTCGTCTGAATTCTCCAAATCCCAAGAGTGGCTGTTCTTTCTGTTCATTAATCCATCCCTTGTTAATATTACCTCATGCGCAAATAAACTTCTATTAAGTAGGTTTTGATTTTGAATTATCCAGTAGCAAAATTCCATACGACTAGCGAAATCTATAGGTAAGAGGGCTGAACAGTCTGGATATGAAATGGATATAAACCATGACATTCTAATGTTCTCTAAACTCGCACTAGTAGTACATTAACTTGTGCAGATACATGACGATGACTGTGAGCTTTTCACTTAGAAAACAATAAGTAATGAGATTTGTGGATCATGTTCGAGAACTGTCAACTAACATATAATTTTGGAGGAAAAGGACCTTTCAATTGTATGTTTTGAGTGATATTTGGATATAGGTGTGAAGAACATTCTAATATGATTATGAATATCATTAATTGTAATATTATTACTTTAAGGTAAATTATGTTCAAAATGAATATGAATTTATTTAAAAAATGATTCATGGGCCGTGTGGAGTGTCAATACATGTCTTTTTAAATAAGGAATATGGCATAATTGTGTATATGATATTTTCATAAAGTTATATATTTAGGATTTGGTTAATTTGTACTAATTTCATTCTGCTTTGCCATTGGTTGAATGAGTCACATGTTCTTTTCTAAAGTGTGCTTGTTTTTGTTTATATTATGATGTTGCCATGGTTACTTGTTGGGGGAAAAAAAGAGAAAAGAAAACAACGAAGATGTGCCATGAAAATCTCAACGTGACCAGACTGTCGTCTGACGAGTCAATTAAAATTGTAATTTTGTGTGTTTATTATATTGAGCGATACTTCGGCGACATAAATGCCGATCCATACAACTCTGTAGACCAATGGAAGTAATTTTTCAAAAAGCAGCATGTTTAGCTATAAAACGTGTTGATTGTGGAAAAATGCTAGGATTTAAAAGATTTCACTCTCCAAAAATAAGCTACGTACAGTGCCCCATAACTCACAAACTAATTAGAACTACACGCATTTGTTATTACCTATGGTATATATAACATACACTTTAAGACATCCGATTCTTTAGCCGTCGATGTCTCCGGATCTACTCCGTTAGACTGTTTTATCTGTGGACGTGTGATGAAAGTTTAGAAATATACAAGGGGTTGCATTTACGTGTAAATAGTTGTATTTTGTCCATGCGCACTTAAACGTCATTTGTGAACATATTATTTGTATAGGTTAAAATATATAATACCTTACGCATCACAGCTTTTACAATCATACAGTGTGTATATTTGTGTATACTTTTTTAAATCTATTGTTATATAAATATAACGTGACGGACATTTTAGGAGTGAAACCACAAACTGTAATAGTAGAAGCTTTTTGTAGTAGACAATAAAGCCAAAAAAGCTAACTATCCTTAAATCATATCTAAATTAATAGTTTTTATCAATAAAAAATGTTTACGCAATAAGTGGCACTAATAAATCATCAACATCTCAAGTATTAAGATTATTAATATTTTTCGGAAACTATATTATAAAGTTATTTATTATCGTATACCTTCTTGCAACGTATTGCTGGTTCATCATAAAGTAGTAATATTTTATTGACTATTACGAGTACCTACAACAAATATTGTAATCGGCTGACGAGATGCCATGAGACAGGAATGCGGCTTAATGTGTCCTCCTGAGAACATTGACACCAGAATACCTTCGTCATTATTCCTCACAAAAAAATAAAAAAATATTTCCACATTGAGAATATGCTGCACTAAATTATAGTACGAAATAGTGCAAGAGTAATATCAATACCAAGATTAAATTTGATCAATTGAGCAATGTTAAAATACAACTAAAATTTAAATTTTTATGTTACGTATTAGTAAATGTTTTCAAAGCAGCTAGCAGACGCTGCAAGTTTGTTCACCGTTTACGTTTCCTTCTAAGAAGTGAAATCTCCTTACTTCAGCCCTCTTCATGCCATCTAGTCAGGCGAGGACAATATAGTATGATCGAAAATGATTGAATATGCAACTTCATACTAATTTTTTCTTGGTTTGTTACTACATAATGTGCCCTTCACTAATTCCACTGCCGTGCAATGATATTTCAAATAGCGCAAGAAATTTTTTTTAAACAGCCTTCTTTTACAAGGGTAAATATATTTAGATTAACAAACGGTCTTAGTTCCTGGAAATAGTAGGCATTGACGATCTCATTAAAAATATTACACCAATTATTTTTCTTCTCGACATCGCAATCCCCGAAGAATCTCCCATCGAAAATCTTGTCATTGTGAAAGTTATCAATGAACCACATACAGCGTATTGTCGACGCTTGTCAAAATTTGCTGGCAACAACTCTTGACCGACTAACACTTGGTACTGATGCATCTACCGTACGTTTATACAAGTCTTTTAACTCGAATCGTATGAAAGACCTACGATGTAACTATTCAGTAACTCAGTTACAAAATAACAATGTGCTCATTGAGTGTTTTGAGACACACATCTTAATGATTTGTGGGAATTTTGTTTCTGTATTTTAAATTTCTTCACAATCAGACAGTCGGTTTTTAAACAACCATGGTTTACGATTTTTTGAAAAATTCTACTATCTTCTGGTATTGTGAAAAAATAATTTGGTCACTATTATTTCAAATTTGTAAAACGTATAGTTGGCGAAATGTTTTTTATTTTAACACAATTTGTCCGAAATTGAAAATATAGAGGCGTACTTGCGAACAATATCAAAATAAAATAAAGCAATTCTATGCAGAGAAGTCAATTTTAAGATTTGTATGTAACTCTTCTTTTTTTTTTGGTTTGCATTGCCTGTAATCGATTAAAGTTAAAGTTAAATTTTTCCTGTTATTCGATGGCGACCTAGATTTCTTGTAAAGTAAAGCTTCAAACAATACTTTTTCGAAAAGTTTCTATACAACCTTATATTTTACTGGTTAAAAAAATCACAATTTAATTTTCCTTCTCAAATAGCATTAAAAATTATTGTATGCGGTTAATACAATTCCGATTACGTTATAATGAAAAAAGCATCAGGTTATAAGAAAGATTTTTCCATTGAAAAATATACGTACTCCATACAAAGTAAAATTTAATTTCTCCTAAACAAAAAGCTATGGAAAGCCATCGCATCTGCCATGGACTTTTAATCACACAGTGTAATTTTCATGGAGATATCGTTAAACCTTTTCAAGTAGATAGCTAGTTAGTACAAACACCCTGTATTCGGATTATTAGAGATATAACAACAAATAAAACACCTATAGCCTTGGACTCTTTTCACCAAACATACTGTATATTAATTTTTGCTAATTTATTTAACATATATAATAAATTTTCTATTAATATAGGGTGTTTGTATTACTAATTGCTAGAGAATTAATGAAACACTGTTACAGATGTTCATAGGAATATTACACCGTGTGAATAAAAGACATTCCAATGGCTTTAAAGAAATAAATAATTTTGTCGCAAAAAAAACAACTTACATGAAAGTAGCAAATAACGGGACTCTAAATTACTTACAAAATCCGAAACATAAAAAATATACAAGGTGTTCAATTTAACATAAGTTGCTTATAACTTACAAAAATGGTAGGCGTTGTAGAAGGAAGTATAGTACCATTGCCACTGCCATGGACTTTTATTCATACGGTGTATAATTTTTATGAAGATATCGTTAAACGTTTACGAGTAGCTAGGTAGCTAGTTAGTTCAAATACCCTGTACACAGATTATTAGAGATATAACAACAAATAAAGAGCCTTGGATTCTTTTCACCAAACATACTGTATATTAATTTTTTTAAATTTATTTAACATATATAACAAATTTTCTATTAATATAGGGTGTTTGTATTACTAATTGCTAGAAAATTAAGCAAACGCTGTCACAGATGTTTGTAGGAAAATTATACTTACTATGCGAATAAAACCCAGCCCAAAGCCTTTAAGAAATAATTATTTTTGTGAGAAACAAAAACAACTGACCTGTAAGGAGCAAATGGCGGAACTCTAAATTGCCTACAAAATTCGGAACATACAAAATATACAAGGTGTTTAATTTAAAATAAGTTGCTGTAACTTACAAAAATGGTTGGCGTTATAAAAGGAATTACAATGTTATTATGGCATCTGCTAGGAACTTTTATTCACACAGTATAATTTTCATAGAGAATTGTTAAGAGTTTCCGAGTAGGAAGCTAGTTGGTACAAACACCCTGCATACGGATTATTAGAGATGAAACAACAAATAACGCGGTTATATCCTTAGGACTCTTTTTACCAAACATACTGTGTATTAATTTTTGCTATTTTATTTAACAAATATAATTATATTTGTTAAATATAACACGTTTTCGATTCATATAGGATGTTTGTATTACTACTTACCAGAGAATTAATCAAACACTGTTGCACATGATTGTAGGAATATTATACTGTGTGATTAAAAGACATTCCACTGCGTTTAAAAAATAAATATTTTTGTCCCAAGACCTGAAAGGAGCAAATGACGGGACTCTACATTACCTACAAAATTCGAAACATACAAAATATACAAGGTGTTTTATTTAAAATAAGTTGCTTGTAACTTACAAAAATAGTAGGTGTAGTATAAGAAACTAAAATGTCGTAGCATCTGCCATGGAATTTCATTCACATAGTATAATTTTCATGGAGATATCTCTGAAAGCTTCTGAGCAATTAGCCGATTAGTACAAACACCCTATATACCTTTTATTGGGAATAAAGCAACAAATGAAATGGTTATAGCCTTACCGCTTTTTATCAAACAAACTGTATATTAATTTGTGCTAATCTATTTAACATTCATTACAAATGTGTATCAAATATTCTATTTATACAGGGATTTTAAAGTACTGCTTAAAAATAAATTACTTAAACAATGTTATCGATATCTACCTATTTCATACTGTGTGAATAAAATACCCGGACCTTCTTTTTAATACGGACTATTTTCCCAAAATTACATACTACTTTATTATGTGAAATAGAACACCATATACATTTTTTAAATTTTGGCTTCTATATGAAATTTTTAGCAATTTGTGTTATATTTTTAGATAACTTGACTGAAGAAATAATATTTCAATTTTCCAATTTTTTCGTACTTGCAATGAGTTGTGGATGAACTCTCAACATTTTTCTGGAAGTATTTTTAAACCTAAAGAAGCATTTCGACTTTTCAAAGGCACTAAAAAAATATTTTTTCGCAAAAAATTAAGTTAATGAAAATAACCAACAAAGTGCTTGAAGTTGATACTAAATTCGAATAATTAAAATATACAAGGTATTTCACTTAAAAATAGCATACCATATACGGAAATAGTAGCCCTCATTCTCCAAGGCCTGTTACTCATACAGTATAATTTACACACATACCTGTAATGATTTCGGAATAAATAATTGATTAGTATCCATACAAACACCCTGTATATTAAAGTCTTCCAATTTATATTTAAAACTGTGTAAAATCGTTCCACTAACGCTTGGTATTGTAAATTCATCAATTCGAATACAAATAATTTCATGTACCTAATATTCAACAAAATAATGAAATTAATTTGAAATGTGGGAAAATATTACAAAGCACACATTGTACACAGTTAAAATCAGTTAATTAATAGATTCAAGGATAAGACATTTTAAAACTTTCGTCCAAACGTTTATAATTATGTAATCTTTTATTTAAAATTTTAAATTGTTGTTTCACAAAATTCAGATATAGCTGGTTGCGCCACCTACTGTTGATTAATAGTTACTACGGTAAAGAATTCTTATTTTGCATAAATACTTATAAGTTAAAGACTCTGTCAATAGATGTCGCGGTACGAAACATTTGATGACGCTGCATTCTGTCAAAGCATTACAAACTGTTTTTGAACTTCAGTTGGTGCACATAACCTCAAAAGGAAGTGTAAAGCAAGATTTTTCTAAAAGAAAATGTTCCGAAACCAATACGATAGTGATGTTACGGTGTGGAGCCCCCAAGGGCGCCTTCACCAAGTTGAATACGCCATGGAAGCAGTAAAACTTGGCTCTGCAACCGTAGGCTTGAAAAACAAGACTCACTCAGTGCTGCTTTGTTTGAAGAGAGCCGCCTCCGAATTAGCAGCCTTTCAGAAGAAGGTCATCGCCATCGACACGCATGTGGGTATCTCAATTTCAGGGCTCACAGCCGACGCTAGGATTTTAAGCCGTTACATGCGAACCGAATGCCTTAACTACAAGTATTCGCATGATACCCTTTTGCCAATTGCTCGCTTAATAGGACAGTTGGGGAACAAAATGCAAGTGTGCACTCAGAGATATGATCGAAGACCTTATGGAGTAGGATTATTAGTGGCCGGTTATGATGATCAAGGGCCCCATATTTACCAAACATGCCCTTCGGCCAACTACTTTGATTGCAAAGCCATGGCGATTGGGGCCCGTTCTCAGAGCGCTAGAACATATTTAGAGAAGCATCTAGATGAATTCCCATCGTCTTCACTTGAAGAGCTGGTAAAGCACGGGCTCAGAGCTGTGCGCGACACTTTGCCCAACGAAGTCGAATTGAGCACCAAAAATGTCTCCATCGGAATGGTTGGGCTCAACCAAGAGTTCAAAATCCTGGATGAAAACGAAATTGGAACGTACTTGGCTATGATCGAAGGAGAGGAACGACGAAGTGGTACCGGAGGTGGTGGTGGGGCTGAAGGACCCGCAGCACCATTGAGGGATGACACGGGGGACCAGGACGAGCCACGCGATCCAGTCCCAGCAGTAGCCATGGAGACGGAGTAAATGTGGCTATGGATTGGTTCAACTCTACAAAACAAGTCGGTTTTGAGAAGCGGTTTATATTTGTAGGTTATGTTTTTGCTAAGCCCGTTTTGTTCTGTGTGTGTTGTATTCGTGTGTTGCCGTGACTGTTTTGTTTGCATGCATTAAAATTATAAATGTAAATGGGACAGTCACGGCAGTTGTATTGAAATGTCCATGAAATAATTCATTGTTTATGTATTTGTCTTGATTAAAGTGCTTACTTTACATGACTTTGTTAATTATTGGTAGTTAATGTAGAAGTTGGTTGATATTTTTGGGTAGTGTGTTAATAACAATAACCACCTTTAATTTTAGGGCTCTCTACAAAAAATACGGGCTCCCCTCTCGAAATTTTCTAAGACTTGACCTGGTAATATTTTTTTTTTACTACTAACATGAGAAAACCTTATTGTTTACCTCATTTGTGTAATGAGAAGTAGTTCATTATTAACCTAGGTAAATAATAATAATTCATTATTTACCTAGGTTAATAAAGATAATGAAAATTATCAAATCACGGCTCGCACTAGCCGCTGCCTCTCAAAGCTCAGGCGGAGTACAATTTTCCATTTCTAAATCACTGTCGCTTTGTTCGTTAAGATTCTCAGCCATATTTTAATATTTTATTGTAATACTTTTACTTAAAACCTTCCAATTATTTTAGAATAATGACGTTCATTGGAACCCATCAGTTTCAATTGTTTTATTCGTTGCCTTGATAACCGAGCCCCAGGCTACTTAATATTTCGATATGTTTGAATAATAGGGGAAATGGCTAATTTTAAAATAAAAATAAGATCTTTTGGTGTTACTTCGGCTATTAGTAGTAAAAAAAATACTATATATACTTCGGTTGAGAAGGCAATTATTTACCTCGAAAATTATATAAAAGTGCTTACTAATTATAACGAAGAAAGTGTTAGATAATTTAGCATTCTGTAGCAAGGTGTACATAAATTTGTAATTCCGCATATACCGATGGGCCCATAAGTAAAAATCGAGTGACCAAATTTAAAGACAAAAATCATATCTAAGCTAGATTCAAGAAATTTGATGCTGACAATATATGTACAAAACAAATAATGAATAATACATGCATTTACAAAGTGATTTTTTAAAAAGTCAATTGCAGTAGCCCAGGGGTTGTCCTGTCTATATTAAGCTTTAGAATCTGACAATATGAAAATTGTAACAGCATAGCTGCCAATAATTAAATATAGAAGCTTCAATTATTTATTCAAAAATGAATTTCACAGTGCAGCATAAGATATTTATGGTAAAAGCTTATTACCGAACTGGAATCATCATAAATGGTGAGTGGCGGTATTCGATCCAGGAATGCTTCAACGATTTTACAGACCATTTTGGAATTGTTGAATACATTCGATTTTACGATGCTCTAAGGCACACTGTGGAATTATTCGATGAAACAGGTGGTGTTACATGCAGAAATGGTAGCGGTAGACCTACAGAACGCACATCAGACGTCCTGGAAAATGTTAGACAAATAATGGCTGAAGCTCCCTCAACTTCACTTCGACGTCTTTCACAGCGCATTGATTTGTCTTACACAACCACGAGGAATATTCTTAAAGCAGATTTAAAGTTATTCCCATATAAAGTAACTTCAGTTCATCAGATTCTACCAGCAGACATGCCTCTAAGAGAACGATATTGTCAATGGTTTTTAAACGCATTTCCTGAAGACAACGACAACTCCCAAAATATGAGAATTTGCTCTGCGGAGAATCCATATGCGTTTAGAGAAACACCACTTCATCCGCAAAAGCTTGGCGTGTGGATTGGTCTTAGCCGACGATGACTTGTAGGACCAATTTTCTTTCAAGGGACAATCAATGCATTAAGGTATCGCGAAGAGATTTTGGAACCTTTTATTAATCAGTTAGATGACCAAGAGCTGCATTGTACTCTGGAGAACTTGAATTTTATTCAGGAATTCTTCGGCAATAGAGTAATCAGTCCAGTTGCTTATCCACCCAGGTCCTGTGATTTAACAACGTTGGATTTTTTTGTCTGGCCCTATGTGAAAAATTCAATTTATCAGACACCAATACAAAATTTAGATGAGCTTACAGCAAGAATAATTCATAAATGCAACGAAATAAATAACTCACAGCACAAGCTCGAAAATGTGTCTCGAAGTTTACAAAAACGAGCAAGATTGTGTATAGAGCAAGGGGGTGGACATTCCAAACACTTGCTGTGAAAGAAATCTTGACGAAAAACCTGTAATTTACTTACCTTAATAAATTACAAACCAGTTGCAACTAAATACTTGTTCATTTTCACATTTT
>JABXWE010014905.1:0-40751 GCA_014611495.1 Limonius californicus | reverse complement strand
AAGTTTACTTTTCTTTATAATGAAGTAATGAACTCACTTTTTTATTTTAATTATATTCTTTAATGTTTTTAGGAACATTGGAAGAAATAACACAATTTAAACTTTGCACTTCAGGTAATGTTTTATTTCTTTTCAAATTAAACACATTATACTAATTAACTTTTGAAATTAAATAAACATTGTTTACACTTAACAATTTTAACGAAATATAACCTCCAAAACAGGTTAAATCATATACAAAATTTTCCACACCCCAAAATTAGCAAAAATCAACATTAATGGTTTTATATACGAATTTTTGAAGAAAATTAAATACGTGCTCTTTCTTTGAGCTTCAAAACCAGACTAAATTTCAAAGTTGACCAAATATGGTACCTTCTGCACATCTCAAATTGAAAATAGACCAACGAAAATTTAAATAATTATCTTTTCCATCTACAGCTGTAATAAAATATAAAAAAGCTCTCGATTATCATCTTATAATACAAAATTTTAACAAACTAACTTCAAAGTCATTATTCTGATAAAATTACAATTCTTTTGACATCAAAAATTCCAAGATCTGAGATAAAAATTACTAGATTTTGATAAATCTCACATAAAACTGGCCAAAAACACATTAAACATAAATAATAGTAATAAACAAATATACAGAAATACCTATACAGGCTGCACATTAATTATTTGTACATGTAAACCCAAGAAAACAAACTTTACCTCAAAATTAATACATTTCTACAATTTCTCAAACAATTAATAAATAAAGTCATTCTAACTCATAAAACCTCTTCTAAAACTACCTCTATGTAATATAAAATACAAACCAAACAATCTCTATACCTCAAATATAAAATAGTCCTTCAAATATAAATAATTACGATGTTATAAAATATGAATTAACAAAATCTACTTTCTAGGACTTCTAACTTCGCCTAGGACAACAAAAATATTCCCTACGTCGCACAAAGACGTCTCCATATCACTTTAAATTCAAATATGGCACTACTCAGCACCTTCCGAAGATCGTACAAGACCGTTTTCTCTTATTAGGTATACATTTGTCAATTTTTATCAATAAAAATTTATAAACAACATTCTTATCATGATAATCAAACTAATTACAAACAATTTTAGGTAAAATATAGATTCCAACCATCAAAATAGTATTCTTTTATACATACGTAAGGCATTACGAAGCCCCAAATCACATCATATCAGGGTTATCTAGTAAGATTATCATAGTATAGGTATAGTTTATAATAATAATATAAATATAGGGTAAATATCATAGCAATATGTATACTTAATTATTCCCCAACATTACAAATCACGGACACAATCAAGTGAATGAAACGGTTTATATGTGAAAATAATGCAATCATAAATAACAAATCACGTCCTCAAAATTATTAACTTGAAATAATATTAAATTCACTTCCCTGTTGCAAGTGTAACGCCTATCTCCGCGAGCAGGTTTCAACGTGGTTATCACCAGAGCCAGCGTTCGGATCGGTCGAGGAAAATCCCATCCCCAACGTTCTCGGCCATGTTTGCGTGCTTAGTTGACCTTATCAACGGAGTTCCCAACCGAGCGTATCTTGCCTAAATTAAATTACAGCGAATATTTGCATTGAAGTGTGGAAAAATTTAAGACTGAACAATCTTTCTATTAATAAATAAGTCACCAGTCAATGGAAAACTGTCCTTAAAAATATGTTTGACCGGAATAATCTCTATATTGGAATACTAATTCCTGGACATTTTTGACTTCCTCTAAACTAGGACCCAACTCCTGTGCCGTGAAGTTTTAAATCGGAAAACTAATTTCCAAATCGATAATGATTTACCACAATTTTCACTCACTTGGCAGTTGGCATGTATATGTCCGACCAACCGTCAATACTCAAGTCCTCGTTCCTGGACTTGTTGTTCTAAAATTTTTCGGTTTCCCCCTCAATTTTCCGAAACTCCAAAACTATGCGCATAAGTCGACCGTGTCTTTCGAAATGTAAAATGCAAAACGGGTTACTTTCAACCAGGCGCGGAATTCGTTACAGCATTTCCGAGTAAATTTACAGCTAGCCGCGTCACGACGACGCACGCACGAGCAAAAACAGTCGCATTTCAATGTACTTCTCCAAACTTTCTACAGCAACGACTTTCTGCGACATCAACGTCCTGCGTACGAGCCTGAATCCGCCTTTAAGCAGATATGAACACAGCATAATTACAGAAGACTGGGCTACCGACCATCAATTCGGATTCAAAAGTGGGACTCAACTGTACAACAGACTCACCGTATCAATCACCTTATTAATGAAGCACTTGAAAAGAAAGAATTCTGCACATCAACCTTCCTAGACGTTAGTCAAGCCTTTGATAAGGTTTGATATGAAGGCTTATTATTCAAAATCAAACATTATTTGCCTCTACAATACTTCAAAATTCCCAAATCATATTTAAGTGATCATGTATTTCGAACGAGAGTAAATCAAGAAGTGTCAGAAAGATGTGCCATTACAGCGGGAGTTTCCCAGGGCAGTGTAATAGAACAACTTCTGTACATGATATACTTCCGGACCTGCCAACTATTAGCAACACTACGCTTGCAACATCCGCGGATGACACAGTGATCCTCGCCAAATACCACGATCCAATACCAGCTGCCAATGAATTATCACCTAGATGAACTGCAGATCTGGTTAAAGAAGTGGAAAATTAAAATTAATGAAACTAAAAGTCACAACAAGTAATCTTCACTTTGAGAAAGGATCACAGTCCACCAGCCTACATTAATGGCATACGGATACCGCAATCCAGTACAGCTAAGTACTTAGGCTTTCACTTAGACAGCGAACTAACCTGGAAAGAACATGTAAATAAAAAGCGAAACAGATAGACTTGGAAATAGAAGACATGTACTGGTTTTTTGGAAGGAAGTCGAACCTGTTACTAGAGAATAAATTATTATTTTACAAAAGCATCATCAAACCTGTAGGGGCACATGGAGCAGAGCTTTGGGGATGTGTGAGTAAATCCACAATAACTACAATCCAAAGATGTCAATCTAAAATATTACGAATGATTACAAATGCATCTTGGTACGTTACAAACCAAGCCCTACATTAGGACCTAAATAGGTTCTATATCAAATATTTGATTAGGGAACGAAGTGTTAACCACCACGAAAAACTGGAAAGTCACAACATCCTCCTACATCAACTACTGGAAGAACGCAATGACCTATGTCAAAAAAGATACTGGCCAACAGATCTATTAAATGGTTGAAGAGGACTCCTTCCATGGAAGGGACCCCATCATGGCATAATTCGATATAGAATTGTAAATTCTGATTGCTAATAAATTTTTTTTTTAAAGTGAATGCAATAAAACTTTTAACTAACGTCGAGCGTAAACACAGAACGAGTCAATTGTCTTCACTTGAAGTCAAGTTTTAGTCAAAGAATAGATTTAGGGTTTCTTTATAGTATCGCATGACTATTCTAACTACTACTCCTGTAGTAAACATAGAGTTAGTTGATAATACATATTTTTGAAGTAGTTCTATAATTTATTTATTATTGTTAAAAGTTTATTAGATACAAAGAAACTTACAAGTTATACCTATATTGTAAAGTATTTGCAGAAATATATTATGGCAGTCAACACCTTATATAGCTTTCTAGTGATCAGCTTTTTAATCTTGAATTTTCATATGCCATTATAAAGTAATCATTTGCTTACAATCAAGTGATAGGAGTTATGAGAATCATGTTTTATATAATCTTCTATGTCATTAACTACTCTACTATTCTTCTATGACTTTCCATAAATTATATAATGTAATTCTTCACTGAACTTCAACAGTTTCGCTTTTGAAAGGTTTTCCTTTAGCATGAGTTTTTATATGTCGTTGCAAGGTACTCTTCCGTGCACTTCTATAGTCACAAACATCACACTTGAAAGGTTTCTCAGTTGTGTGTGTTCTCATATGCTTTTGCAACCGCACTTTCAGTACACTTTTATAGCCACACATATCGCACTCGAAAGGTTTCTCTCCAGTATGAGTACTCATATGACGTTGTAAGGTAATCTTTTGCACACTTTTATAGTCACACACACTACACATGAAAGGTTTCTCACCCGTGTGAGTTCTTATATGTTTTTCTAATTGAACTTTCAGCGCACTTCTATGATCGCATACATCACACTTGAAGGGTTTTTCTCCAGTATGAGTATTCAAATGTCTTTGCAAGTTAATTTTTTGCGCGCTTCTGTAGTCACATACAGTACACTTGAAAGGCTTCTCACCTGTGTGAATTCTAGTATGTTTTTGCAACTGAATGTTCAGTGCACATTTGTATTTACATATATTGCACTCGAAAGGTTTTTCTCCAGTATGAGTTTTTATATGACGTTGAAGTGTATACTTTTGTGTACTTCTATAAGTACATACATTACATTTGAAAGGTTTCGCTCCAGAATGAAATTTCATATGACGTCGTAAAGTATCCTTTTGTGAACTTCTATAAGTACATACATTACACTGGAACGGTCTCTCGCCAGTATGAGTATTCATATGACGATTCAAAGTAATCTTTTCGGCGCTTCTATAGTCACACGTATTACACTTGAAAGGTTTCTCACCTGTGTGAGTTCTCATATGTTTCTGCAACTGAACTTTTAGTACACTTTTGTAATCACATATAGTGCACTTGAAAGGTTTTTCACCAGTATGTGTCTTCATATGACGTTGTAGGGTATTCTTCTGTGTACTTCTATAAGTACATACATTACATGTGAAAGGTTTCTCACCTGTGTGAGTTCTCAAATGTGTTTGTAAATGAACTGCCTGTGCACTTCTATAGTCACAAAGATTGCATTTGAAAGGTTTATCTCCTGTATGAGTTTTCATATGCTGCTGCAAGTGAGCTTTCAGTACACTTTTATAGTCACAGATATTACAGTTAAAAGGCTTCTCTCTAGTATGAGTTTTCATGTGATTTTCTAAGGAACTTTTTTGTGCACCTCTATACTCACACATACTACAGCTAAAAGGTCTCTCACCAGTGTGAGTTCTCATATGCTTCGCAAGTGAACTGCTTGTGCACTTCTATAATCACAAAGTTTGCATTCGAAAGGTTTCTCTCCTGTATGAGTTCGCATATGTAGTTCTAAGCCACTCCGTTGTGTACTCCTATAGTCACACAGATTGCATTTAAATGACAATTCCCGTGTGTGTTTTTTTGCATGCTGTTGTAAACCATCCTTAGTTTTGCAACGCTTATAACATATAGTACAAGTAAAAGGACTTTCCACTAAATCATTATTGCAATGTACTGGCTCTATTTTATTATGAATCTTCAGGTGCTTCTGTAAACTACTGTTGCATGTAAATTTTTTGTTACATGAAGTACAGTAAAAGTACTGGCTTCTGCTCGATGTTTCTGTTGCTTGATTTACAGGCCAATCTTCATGCTCATCTTTTATGACTAATTCCTCATTCATAAATGGTTCGTTCTTAATGTAGATGTCGTTGTGAAGGTTCAACACCTCTACATTGCTGTCAGGTGTTTCAAATTTTATTGGTAGATCCAACGCTGGCTTGATAGAATATTTGTTGTTCGCTGAAATCATGTAATATGTTAGTGAAAATGCTGCCACTGGGTTTCATAATATTCGTACTGTTACATGAAAACTATTCAAATTACAGGGTTTAAGCAAATTCTTCTCATATGCAGAAATTTATATTGTGATTGATTAGTGCGAATGTTTTTATATTTTTTAAATCATTTATCTAGCAAGCATAAATTATAAATCAAAATACACACAACATGCTCATGTTATATTTAAACATACACAACTTCCAAGCATGTTTTCAATTTTATGGTGCATTTATTACCAGGCTTACTGTGTAAAATTGAGTCCAAAAGTGAAAATTCTGTCTTGATTTCTTTTGTACAATGCACATCGATTGTGGAATCTACAGGAGTTACTATTCCAGCTGTTTCAGGGGTTTTGTTCCTTACTCTCTCCATCCTCAGTGTTATATTCCGAATAGTAACAATTATAATTAAATTAACTGCGTGCGTTACAACTAGCAGGTAAAAATCAATTGCTAGAGAACTGGTAAAATGTCAGTACGATTCAATTACCTTCTATAGGTTATACGGCATAAATTTTGTTTTGCACATTGCACCTATAGTGTATTTGAACTATTTTGTATACGTGATGCGTCACATTATATTAAGCCAAATGAATTTAACGTTCGATTTAGTAATGATTCTTTTCAAAGCGCCCCCGCTGTCATAATTACAAAAAATATCAATGTTTAGTAAAATATTTTAGTTTCTTATATTTCACACATTCCGATTTACAACGCCAGCCTCTCTACCTACATGTTTTGCTCTTTTTCTTGTTCTTGAACTTTCTAATAGTTTTCTTGTTTCATTATGTTTAACTCCTTCTCCTCCTCATTTTGATGCATTTCGTCATTTGATGTTTAATTAGTCTTACCATTCTCTTATGTTTACTAATTTTGAGGGTTTCGGTTATTTTTTTTTTGATTGTATTTTCATTTGTTCTGTACCTGTGACTTGTAACTGAACATTAAATTTATTTTCTTTTATCTACTTGTCTCTCTTTTGCCGCTTTTATTGCTCCGTCGTATTACGTTTTATAACTTTCGTCATTTTATATTTAACTAATTATTCTAATTTATTTCTTGGCATTTTCTCCAAATTTAAGGCACTTTCTTTTATTCTTTTTACATATTTATTGTCCTGTACTTTATCTTTTATTACTTTTCCCAGCAGCTTCTCTGTCACCTCCAATTTTAAGGGCCCATCCGTTCACATACCTATGCAATTTTTTCTTCTTTATTTCCCGTTTCTGTTGCTTTTCTCACCTCTTTGCTCGCTTTATATAGAACTATTTCTTTTTAGATTCTTAATTCTCACTTCTTCCATATTTGAGAGCTTTTCAGCTTAACTGGTTACCCTTCTTTTTTTTAATTCTCCTGTCACAGATTTTATGATCAGGTTGTATATTTTGTCGCTTTATATTTAACTTCCACTTTCTTATATCTTCTAATTTCTCTTTCTGCTTCTCATTTAACAGTATTCTACTCTTATTTTATTGTAAGTTATTTATTTATTGCCTCCTGCAATTGTAAGGGTAAAATTAGGCAATCCAACCGTTTCACTTTTACCTCATTCCTTTCCATCTTATTTTTCCCTAGTTCTATTTTTACTTACCATTTTGATGTTAGTCTTCTTTTAGTTTCTCTCTCCCGCTTCTGTTGATGTTAATTTTTTCGCATACTTAACGTATCTCCTTCTGTTGTTCTATCTTTCCCGTGTTTTTATTTCCCTCCTGTTTCTTCCAATGTTGAGAACATATTAATTCTTTATATCTGGCTTTCTTCCCTATAGTTTCATGCTTTCTTTTGATTTTATTCTGCGTATTATTTAATTATCTAATGGACATTGATGTTGAAGTTAACAATCATCAGAGCGAACCAATCAAAGCGTTAATCATTTGATCCAAGTACTTCAGCCATATTTGTGCACTCTTGAGCTGTAATTTATGGAATGTGAGTAAAAATGTAATAATTTTGAGAGCTACATACTAAAGTGTAAATTTGTGAATTTAATACTTTTATTTTGAGAAAAATATGTTTGTAGTAATGTGCTAATGTATGTGAGAAAGCTTTGTGTTTAATTTAATAAACATTGAAGTTGATTTTAATAATTTATTTATAATTTAATGTAAAATATTTATCAATTTCCAAACGCATGATCGAAAGGATACTAAATGAAGTTTCGAAATGTTCATCTTTTGTGGTGATTTTCATTTTGTTGTAAAATTATTGATAAGAATGTTATTGTAAGTTTTAGATATTTTCTATAATTTAGTCAATTTAATGCTGTGTTCCTATTGGCTGAGTCCTTTGGGGTCGCTGTGATTTTTTTTCTTTATTCATTCTTCTAAGCAGTTCCACGTTAGAAACTCTGCGTCTTCATGCGGTTTTCAGGATCCTTCTGTAGATCCACATTTCGAAAGCGTTTATTTTATTCATGCAGTATTTGTTTACAGTCCACGCCTCCATTCCAAGTATAGAAGAGATATAACATTTAACTAATCTAGTTCTTAATTTCAGCGACAGGTCCTTAGAGCAGAATACTTTTTTCATGTTTACAAACGCGCTTCTCGCTTTTTCAATTTTTAAGATTATTTCTTTTGTACATTCATTTTTGTTATTTACTATTGTTACAAGATATTTGTATTTTAATTTCAGATTAATCTAAGACAAGACTACAAAATTTCAAAAGTGTCTTTGAGTTGGGGTTTTATTGCTCTCACGGTAGAGACGATGAAAAATGCACAATAAATACTATAAAAAGTAAAGACCACTCATTATATGCTCTGGTCTAACATAAGCAGTAAACCGAGTTAAGAAGAACGTACACTATTTAGGCAATAGGAGAATCGTCTGGACTTGTAAGTACGAAGTTGATTTTGCAGAAACGCCTTGAATTAACAATTGAATAGTTAGTTATTTCTAGCGAAAACTGTGATATATTAATGAAAAATAATTTTTTGCGTATAAGTGAATTCTAGAACTAAAGTTCATGAAATTATGTTACACTGAAAATATTTTGAACCTACTTTCATTTCAGTTTACTGTTGTACGGTGTTCAGGGGTGTGTTTCTCATGTTTGTAGAGGCCTTCAAAATATTCTTGCGATTTTTTGTTGTTAATCGGATTTATCTTTACTGTTTCATTTCGTTTCATTTGCTTTTGCTTTTCTATTCCTCAAATATGAAGACCACAATACTAACAAGGAAAAGGCTAACCGAAGAAATTAAAAGCAATACTGGTATCCGACAAGGGGCTCTTTAATCTCAATACTGTTTAATTCCATTATAAACAAACTTATAGACAATGTGAATAACATGAATGGTTCCAAAATGGGAAGAAGCAGGTTAACCATTTTGTGTTATGTTGACGGTGCAATACTAATCGTAGACATCCAGTAAAACCTACAAAAACTCCTCCACCGGTTCATAAATACGGTTGAAAGATATAACATGTTGATAGCGACGGAAAAAACAAAATTGTTGGTTGTTTCAAAGGAGCCCATAAGGCGTAAATTAGAAGTGAATAACAAAATTATAAAACAAGTCAAGGAACAGGCCATGAAAGCAACGCGAGTGGCTGGATATCTCAGAGATGTTATGTGGAAAAACAAGTATCTCATAAAAGAAAGCAAAGTAAAAATATACGAAACAATAGTAAGACCAACAATGACCTATGCAGCGGAAACCAGAGTCGACACAAGCGGAACTAAGCAACTGATGCGGAAAACTGAAATGAACACCTTAACAACAATAGTGGGGAAAACAATGAGGGATAAAGTCAGAAACAGAGACATAAGAGAAGAATGTGATTTCGGAGTGAGATTCGTTAGAGAAAGAAGAGGAAAATGAAATGAGCATGTCCAGAGATAAGACGACGAAAGATTAATCAAAATAGGAAGGAACCAAAGGCCAGAAGGAAATAGAGATTCCAGAAGACCGTTAAGAAGATGGATGAAAAGCTGGGTTTCCACATCAACTGAAACAGCAAAAGGAATGAATCCGTGAAGAAAAACAGGTTTCGACCTGAATAAGAGAAGAAGAAGAAGAAGAACAAACTATTTTAACTTAGTAAGATCCGGATTTACGAACTTATTAAACTACAGTCAACAGTTCAACATTCGTATTCATTTGTTTTAGTGCAAATCCTTTTAAATTGTTAAAAGTTTCTACAATAAATCGAAAACATACGTTGGCATTTCTATTCATTCGCAGCAAATTAATTGTTTGACCATTTACTGTCAATTACAATGTGCGGTCAAAATGCTCCAAGACTGTACCGGTTGCGACGAATGTATGTGCCCATTGAGCAAAGAGTGAATATAAAATTCTGTGTCAAACTAGAGAAAACTGCAACAACGATTCATAAAAGCTTCAAAAGGTCTACAACAATGACGCAATGAGTTAGCCGAGTGGCATTTGGGTTTCAAAAGAGGAAGACTGTCATTTTGATATAGAATAAGGGGCAGCTCGACGTTCCACTAGCACAACATTTGAAAATGTTGATGAAATTCGGATCGTCTAATCACCATTAAGTAAATTGTCATCGTCAACATGTCTTTTGGAACAGTTCAAGCGATCCTTTCACATTCGATATGAATATGCATTGTGTCGCTTCTAAGTTGACCCTTGAGCAGAAAGAGCATCGTTTCAAAGATTGCCAGAATCTTTTTCAACAGATCTGGGATGGACCAATCTTCATTTCAACAATCATTACTGATCATGACAGTGAGATATATAACTGCGCCCTAGAGGCAAAACAATAGTTACTATAAGACCGAAAAAGGTACGGTAAGTCAGGAGAGCGACTAAGAGCAGGTTCATTGTTATCTTTGTATCAAGAGATCCAAAAAAGTTGATCCCCAGCGGTCTGTGAAATGAAAAGTCACGTCTTTTCTAGACTAAAGGAATGTTTATGATGTCAATTTCAGGTTAGGTTGTGAATAATACTGAAACTTCATTTTTAGGAGCAGAAATCTTTTATTGAGCAACAGTAAAAGAAATGAATAAACCTGAACTAATGTAATGATCACAACAAATGTTGAAAATATCTGCCTTCTTCCTCCAAACATTTCTGAACTCATCTTCTCATACCTTCAAAAACATTTTGTAATAATTGAGGTGAGTTGTTAATTTCTTGAGAGTTTTCTTCAATTCTAAGTTTCAGTTCGTTTAAATCATTAACTGGAGTTTTAAAAATGTGTTTTTCAAATAGGGCCATAGAAAAAAGTCCAAAACAGTAATATCACAAGAGCGATGGGGCCAGGGTGTTGCAGTATTCCTACTAATGATTCGGTCATCAAAATATTCGCGTAAAAAATTAATTGTATCTGCAGCTGCATGAGCTGTTGCGCTATCCTGTTGCAGAAAACCATCCCGTAGCTCATCATCGTGAAGTTAATTTAAGAAAGGTTGCAATAATTCGTTCCTGTACCTTGCTGCAGTTAGCGTGCCTTCGAAACATATTGGCCCAACTAACCTACGACGACTCATTCCAACGTGTGAATTTTCGCTACTCCAAATCCGCATATTCTGTGAATTAACATACCCATTAAGGTAAAACCAGGCTTCGTCGGTAAAAAAGGGTTAAATTTAAGTGCTCATCATTGAGATTATCCAAAAACCAACGACAAAACTGAACTCTTTTTGGATAATCCTGTTCTAAAAGATCATGAATGGAAATAAATCGGTAACGATGCAGATGCAAAGCTTGTCTCAATATTCTGTGGCAGGTACCGTAACTTAACTCATCAACTTGCTGGCATAAATGTTTTTGGAGCCTCGTCAATTCGTTGTCTTACAGTTTCAATTAAAGCAGGTACTATCTTCTTTGGCCTACCAGACCTTTCTTTCCTTCCAACACTTCCAGTATGTCGAAAATTGCTTACTAAATTCTTAACCAAAGCATAAAATTTTCGGTATGTAATAATTTCATTGGGATATCTCTCCCGGAATTCCACAAAACAAGAAAGAATCGAATAGGTCCATTCTCCGTCAACTTCAAAGCCGTTCCGAAAGTAAGATTAAATAGTGAATGCTCTTTGAAATGTATTAAAAATCATTTTAACAATCTGTCAGATTCGTATCAAAAAAAGATAACTAATTTATTTGACGTCATAAACATTCCTTTAGTCTAGTAAAGACGTGACTTTCATTCCATAGCCCGCTGAGGATCAGCACGTTCTAATGTTTTAAGTGTTTATGTTGTGTTTTTAAGCTTGGATGAAAAAACATTTTTTTTTAATTTTTCTTAATTGCCCAAAACCCGTCGCAATGTTTACAGGACGTACTGAGAACATAAACTACAATTGCTTTTATCACTCATTGCTAGAACCGTATCAACGCCTGTTCGAATATTGGCACTTTCATTTGAATACATTTTGATAAATATCTCCGTTATTTATCGACCGATTTTGAAAAACTTTTTTGCTGTATTCAGCATAAAGAAAGCTATCAGATGAGGTATCATCAGAGCTGGGTACGAATACTAAAAATAGTATCCGAATACTTTTTTGAATACTTTGTTTAAAAAGTATTCGAAATACTTACAGCATCTGAATACTTCGTATTAATAGGATTCAAGTTACTGAGTACTCAGTATCTTCAAAGGTACGAATTCCTCGAATACTTGCATTTGAAATGGCATTTACGTGAAGACTAAACTTATGGTTTGGTTGGGTAGTAACTTTAACTACAAAATAAAACTTTAATTTTGATTCAGACGGTAACAAACAAAGTAACATTATCTATACTTATTTCCAGTGGAATATCAAAAAATCAGTTTCAAACTTGCGGGAAAGTATTCGACAAATAAAGTGTTCGCGGATACTACCTGCAAGTAGTTCAAGTATTCGCGAGTATCCGAAGTATTCGCGAATACCGTTTATAACGGTCGAATAGCGAATACCGAGAATAATAAGATCAATTCGAATACCAATTACTTTTTATGCCCAGTATTCGAGATACCAAATACTTTTCGTATAAAAGTATTTTAAGTAGTACTCAAACTACTAAGTATTCGAATACTTACCCAGCTCTGGGTATCATAAGGGGTACTTTGCTATTTCAAAATTTTAAAGTTGGAGTTGCTAGGGCTTAGGGGTTGAGAGGTGGGGGGTTGAAAATTACATCTCTAAATGATAATTTAAAAATAAAAATCGACGTGTCCGAGTATTTTTATGAAATATTTTGCTCAACGATTTTATAGAATTTATCCGTTACTTTTGGGAAGCACTGTATATATTCAATAAGTATAAATATCAAAGATATGACCCAAAGCAATTTATACAACAAGTAGATAATTATATTTAATTAAATCATATGAATTACACTTGGGTGAAGCCAACGTTAAAGAAACTTACAAAGTCAATATAGTCAATATGACACGTAAGAATTAGACTGTGGGGGAATAACAGAAGCATTCGAGGCGCCTCGAATGGTAGGAACCAAATTACGTTCCACAGGTATGACGTTTGAAAACAAGGAGAAACAGTTTAGCGGATTTAACCCCTAATTGACTAATAAAAACAAAAGCAATTACAGATCTACTCCAAAGCTAATAATATATGAATTTTATTTACCGCTATCCGAAGATTCCGCGCGCTGGGGAAAAATTATGCAAGACCTTGTACAATACAGCGTACAACTCCAATCCGCATACTTTTCTCATAAAATAACTCTTAATATTGCAATGAACTAAAAATATTTCCCAAACATCTAACCTTTAACAGCCGGGTCAATATACACTACAGCAGAATACGCAAAAATGAATGTGATGTCTACAGCTGACAGCTAAATATAAACAATGAATTTCCACAGACGGAATATGATTAATTCTGCTACAATGGTTGATCCTATAATACACTGAAGTACGACAAATTGATATAAAAAGATTGATACACTGACTGAAGGTAAGTGATCTAAATAATTCGTTACTAAATACAATGTGAACAGAAATATTACGTTATCCTACAAAATTTTTAATTCACAGCACTCGAACTAACAAAATAACATGAAGACCTTCTTCTAGGCAATTCACGGGTCGATCTCGTGGACGATCCCCACGTCCTTCAGTTAAGAAAGCTCTAAGATCGAAGAGAACAAATTTATATTGCTAACCTGTGCTTCTGTATGTGTCCTAACGGACGGATCACAGCAATTTCCGAAGGCTAGCGTTCCCCAGCTTCACGAAGACGGCAGCTTCTACAGGAACAGCCAGGTAACTCAGGAAGGACGAGTACGGCTTCCGAAACAGTAAAATTCTTCTCTTGTCGAGAACCCCGAATAAACGAAGATCGCCTACAGGGAAGCGGTCCACGGGCAGTTTCAGAAATACGGCCCCAAGTGCGTGCTTCACTACACCCAAACCATGCGGCGACCCGTAATTGAATGGTACCTACTGGTAACTTGTTACAATCGGGTATAAAACCCCCAAGAATTTATGGAATCTCCAAAATATTAAACACAATAACGCATAAACTCTCTTTTAGGATAGGATGATTAATCTGAAATATTCGAAGATATAAATCAACCTCACCACATCACCAGCATACAGCTACACCACGCGAAAGTCCAGAAGGAAGTCCTCAAAAATTTCCCCAACAGGAAACTCCCCCGCCTCAGAATCAAAATACACACCTACACTTTCAAAAATATTTAAAATTCCTTACATGAAAGGAACTAAAGAAATTTAAAATCCCACAAGGTCAAGACGCGCACCGAAATCGGAAGGGTATGCAACCAAACACACACCTAAGACGTACAGAAAACCTAGGACAAAAATGTACACATAACACATTTTCTCAATGTTTTCAAATGGAACAGAGCGTATTATTATTATATTTTTGAATTGGCACGATAATTCTCCACAACTTCTATTAATATTGACCTACCTAAAATGTATATTTTCAGAGAAATTTTTACTTTTTCATTATAAACTGTTGAATTATATTAAGTTTTTTTTTCTATCTAATCTAGTAGCCATGATTTTGGCATTTATTATTAGTAACATACGAGGTTTGTTCAACTGAAACCCATGTTTGATCAACTTAGCCTTGAAAACAAATGCAATAATTCAAATGACGTCTGTTAATGTTAGTAGTGTTTGTAAGCAACACATTAATAAGTTTCTGACGTTTGAATTTGATTCTGACTTTTAAAATTTCGATTTTGAAATGGCGTTTGTTGTTCAAAGTCCGTCCAAGTTTGATCAGCGTGTGGTCCTACAGGCGTTAAAAGGTCGGCATTTTAAGTCTGACGCAGAAGTACAGATAGCTGTGGAAGACTTCTGTAATCAGTTGCCACAAGAATTCTATGAGCAGGGTATACGTCGGTTAGTAAAACAATGGGATAGGTGCCCTAAACAGTGACGGCAATTATTTGTAATTAAATTGTTGAATAATTTTTTTATGGAGCAAAGATGGGTTTCAATTGAACACACCTCGTACATAGAAAAAGATTTTATCCCAATTCAAGTATTTATTATATATTTTATGTCCTTATAGGAAAAAAACCGTTTCGTCAAATCTGATGATGTAGATGTCCAATAGATTGACCGCGGCGACCTATACACCTGTCTCCGAATTCTTGACTTGAGAAATGTCAAGTCACTAGCGCAAAATGTATTGGAGCACCGTCGTGCTGGAATCGCTTATTTATCTTTAGATTTGAAGTGACATTTTGCAGCAGTTGAGGCAAATTATTTTGCAAGAAATTGTACACCATTCAGATGTCTGTTAAAAAAATGAGACCCAATCACAAAATTGCTCATAATATTTCACCCAACATTTATAGTCCATTATCGTGGTCCATCAACTTATAATTCTTGAATTTTCTATTGTATAATGATGAGTATTACGTTGGCGGACAATAGTTTTTGGATAAAGTTAGGAGTGCTCTTTCTATTTCCAATCTCTACTTAGTTTGTGTCAAAATTGTGGCTACTAGATTAGATAAAAACAAAAAGTTCAATAATGGTTTGTAATGAAAAAGTAAAAATATCTCCGAAAATGTAGATTTTAGATATAGGAAAATATTCATAAAAGTTGTGGAGGATTAACGTGTCAATTCAAAAATATAATAATATACAGAGTGTTCGATGAAAAAATTGATAAGTAACATTCTCATTGAAATAAATTAAATTTTCACTGGTGTGAAAAGCACAATGTGTAATAAAATTAATAGCTGGTGGTTACGTCGTTTGAGTACATTACTTGGGTACATACCTGCGAAATATGTATTCTTAGGTAATTGTAATACTCTCCCATCGACCAAAATTTTCACATTTATTATATAAACTCGGCAACGTCTCATCCAAAACCAAAACTAAGAGATCTTTGGGTAGATATTTTCTCGCTGAATTCTAAAATGTAAATGTACCTATACAGAGTGCTCTATTTAAAAATAATACCGTGAAGATGCTCCCCTGTAGCCGATCAGCCTGTATATGTAAAAGTATTTTTCTAATATGCCCATTTTGGCACTACAGCACTTAGAAAAAAGAAATATTTTTAAATCATTTTAATAATACCAATATTGGGCTTTGGCGTAGGCACTAATGGGCAACCCTGTATACTATAATTATTTTTGACCAATAAATAAACTTCTATAGATGTGAACTGTAGGCGATACCGCAACGGTTAATTATGAGATCGATTGCTTTGAGAATGTCTGTGGTGGTTTGTTGGCAAACTTGAGAGGTGCAAATTTTCGCTGAAAGCCCATTCAGTGAACAAATTGATACGACCTATAGCAATCAATTAGTATTAAAAATACATGAATGACAATGATTATTAGGCCTGTTAAATATAATCATTTTTGCTAGTTCTTTTGTAGGAAATTATATAAAATATTGATAGAGATATAGTAAACATAATTATCAGTAAGCTATTAGGGTATTAGCAATAACGCATGTACTGTTAATGTCAATCGAATATCATCAATTCATATAATCAATAATCACTCTGTAGAAATAGCGAAACATTTAATTATAGAACGCATTATTTATTAAAAATTCAACATTATTAAGGCACTAATAAATTTTATGCTAACAACAACTCAATATTTTAAAATATTTTACATCTTTCTGAAGGATTCATTCGGGAGTCTATGGGACAATTAAAATCTTTTCCAAAATCTTCATTATTGCTCAAAGCATTGAAGGTTCTGTAAACTGGATGTGCACGTCTGTAGGTTTTCAGTTTTTCCAAAGGAACGGTATCACAGAAAAGGCTCGCTGTGGAAATCCAGAATAGCTGCTTCGGAGTGTAGGTTAAGCCTGGAAGTTGCTTTTCTTCGCCATGTTCCTCTATCCAGTTTTCATATGCATGATATGCAATTTCAACTCCCGTATTATCGCATACGTTTTCGTGAAGGACACTTTGCCCGTCCATCTAAAGAAAGGGTTACAAATATATAGGGTGATTTGCGGGGGAATATATGGCCACTATTGCATAAATAGGCAACCCAAAATACATCACAAGATACTGCGGTATTTGGCAGTATTATGAACAGAATGCCTGTTTGATACGCTTGGCAGTTTACTGGCGTAAGTAAAGCTTACACAACTCAGACAAAGCTTGAATAATATGTACTCTAGTACAGAAACAAACCGACGTAATCTGAACAGGGGAAACTTTTTTAAATTTATTTCGCGACACATTGCCACTCTTATTTGACGAAGTGGATTTAAATATAAGACGGCAAATGTGGTAGCAGAAAGATGGTGCCCCACGTAGTATCATGTAAACTGCCAAGTTTATAAACGAGGATCTCTGATTCAAAATACAGTCAGTAAAAGTTTACATATCGCAGCATCTTTCGATATGTAGTTCGCATTGCCTATTTTTGGAATGGCAAGCTTGTACTCTCCCGTAAATCACTCTGTATTTAGAATAAATAAAGTGTAGCAATAAAGTAATCAACGTTTTAACTGCATATTTGCGAAGTAACTAAGTATATAGGCAACCAATTTTACACCTAATAACTAATGATGCGTAGTGTACCAATAAATTTACTGCCTCAAATCTAAATGTAACTTACCGATATGTTCAAATTCCCAAATGTAAAGTTATTAGCCTGTTCTATTAAACATTCTGCTTTTTTGTTGAAATTCTGTACAGAGTAGTTTGTCCAAAGTTGATATTGATAAGGACCATCATTGTAATTGTTTTCGGGTAATGCCAAACCATGCGTTAATTCGTATCCCAATATGGCGCCTATAGTTCCAAAGTTTAGATACTGTGGACGTTTGTTGTTGAAATACAGTCCCTGCAGTGTGGCTGCTGGTAAAACTGTAAGAAAGAAAGTATTTTGAAGGTATCAGTATACATATTTATAAAACTTTAAATTACTTTGTGCCCAGCATAATTAGTAAGTTTAAAATATTGTAGTAAGTGTTACAAATGGTTTTGGTTACGAATATTATGTCATGTTTGTTAGTTTGACATCTGCCACTCAAAGTACTACAGAAGTCAATGTAGTGTTGACAATATTTTTGATGGTCTTTACTGATATCCATTTTAATTTACTTTCTATCAACATAACCTCATTTATGGTCTATAACCTAAATATTACATTCTTAACCATTCTTACGCACCACGAAGAATGCGCAGTGCGTGATTGATTATACAGCAAACAAAAGCATAATATGACGTTTATTCACGAATGAGGGGCTTTTCAATTTGGTGTAATGTGGGGGTGCTTTAGTGGTTGATGAGCAAGCCACACGTCACTTTATCGTTATTCTGTCATTGTATTCAGTGGTACATTGAAGCGCTAATGGTCCAGGCATCCTAATTGACGTAAGGGTCAGATGCTGATGTAGAAGTGTTAAAGTTACCCGAAGTAACGTACACGATGAGGAACGAAGTGGGAGACTTTCTGCTGTTAACGACAATCTTGTTGAAAAAGTGAACACGAAAAAATAGCGATTTACGATTCGGAAATGGCCGCAATTTTTTCTCACATTTCACTTACAGTACTGTATGAAATTGTCACGAACAGGCATGAGTACCACAAACTTTGTGTTCACAAAAACCAGCGAATGGCCTCAACGTTAACTTTCCTACATTACTACGAAACTGATGGCGAGGAGTACCTAAATTACATTGTAACTGGCATCAATTAATGCAGTGGAATCAAACGTTCAAGCACCGGAAGTTGGCTGCTGTTTCTTGGAAAATGAAAGATGTATTGTTAGTTGATTGGAAAGTGGTACGACAATCAATGTACACGTCTATGGTGAGACATTAAGAAGGGCGATTAAAAACAAAAGGCGAAAATTGCTGACCTCTGGAGTCATGCTTTTGCGCGATAACGCCTTACCCCACGCGGGAGCTCGCGCCGTGCAATTCGTTGAGCAATTTAATCGGAAAAATTGTAACCATCCTCCTCATACTCTCAACTTAGCCCCGAATGAGTATCACCTCTTCCTCCATTCTAAGAACTTTGTACAATCCCGCGACCATTTTACCTACACATAACCTCAACGGATGTTTGTGTGAGTCGTATTCACTTTAGGATATGTTTGGCAAATTACGTTAACGTAAATTTTTATGCTTATTCAAAATGGGAGCTGAGGTTAAACTTGGAGAATAATCCGAAACACAACTTTACAGTAAGCATATTATGTATCTAAGAGTCGGAGTTAAACATATTTTCATATTGCTAGAATTATTTAGTGTTTGTGGTTATAAATTAAATTGGTTTGCAAAATACCTACAGCTTGTTAAGTTTCCAATCCTGACGCCATAATGTTACGTAGATATCAATGACATAGCACGCGTACAATAAGGTTATGGTTTTGTTTACTCTAGAAGTGATTCCTTGCTGCACATTTTCAGGTGGTTTACCGTTTAGTCACGAATAATAATAGTCAATCTGTAACTACCGCACTAAATATTGCAAACTAACAGCAACAGACCGAGTAATTTTAACAACAAACGTATGATTTAACGATTTTATTTACAGTTGAAGCACAACGCCATATATATATATATATATATATATACCCAACGGAATACTATCAAAAGAAGTAATTTGTTTGTAAACAGTTCCTTCAGGAGTAATAAAACAGCAAGAGATAATGTACGTGAAAATTGACATTCCCCTATTCATTTACAATCAGTTGTGCACATCCGTTACATAGTTATATCACTTTAACTTTAATTTTGATTGTACATATTTGACAACCAACCACTCTTCCAAAACTGTACAAAATTTACAATGTGACCTTTAAAAATGTTGATAAGGTAGTTATTTTATTTTCTGTATATCTAATGCATTAATTTTGTTTTTAGCGGACTAACCTTGCATATATGTATATATTATTGATCATCCCATATTAGAAGCAATACAGAAAACGTAAACTTGGTAACTCACCCATGCTATTAAAGTAACTACTATAAAAAGCTCTTGGTAGAAGCGTTTCTTCATAGAAATTGCTGTAGAAGTCTATCCTAGATCCTAATTTAAGAGCCAGATTCGTTGATAGCCGATTTAAAATCGACGCTATGGTTAAAAAGTCGTTCGTACTGACATTCTAAAACAAACATAATACTTCTACCAAATTTTTAACGTTACACACATGGACTTTAGAAGAAAATTCCATTTCTGTATACATAAATTTAAAGTGTTTTAATTAAAAGTTTATTATGGGTCTATTTAATATGGTTTATATGATGAAAATACTTCTCCATGGTATACTAACATCTTCTTCATCAAAAATTTGTGATAATAGTTGCTCGTCAGAGATCCTTTCGGGGGCTCCAATACTGTATGTTACTGCAGTCACTTTTTCCAAAATTTTGTCTTTGCTTTCGTTGTCGTAAACATCGGTATTTCTCAATAGTTTAATAAATTCATCTTTGACAGCTGACACTATTTCTTGAGCCGACTGTCTTTTTTCTGGAGGGTAATATTCTCTCACGTATAAAGCTTCAAAGGTTGGTCGTAAACTAAAAATCAAAAAAGATTATTTTTATAAAAATATCTGTTTAATTGTTATAACAATAAAGTTTACGTACACTTGCCGAGCTCGACTTTTGCAGAAAGCTAATCTGGATTGGCTTTCCTCTTTTACAGTAATCCTTGAAGATAAATTAATATATTGCTTCTTGTAGTCCCTAAATTCTTTTTGAAGAAAAGGTACGACTGACTCTATGGCTTCCCAGATAATGTAATTAGCCAATGTTCTACAAAAATTAGGAATTTTATAATGCCGTACACAGACTGCTCGTAAATATTTACATGTGCCGCTTAGCTATAATTGTGTCATATAAGTTAATTAATTAGTTGGTGTAAAATTGTCGCAAAATAGCATATCAAGCGTCTTATGGGAAGACATTTGCGAGAGATTATGGTGGAATTCATTTTGTGCTATGGCTGCAAAAGTATGGGTTATATGTGCGGAAATGGAAAGCAAACTAATGTAAAGTTCGTTCATTTTCCGATGGTTGGTGTTGAATATTTAATTTGCGTTCGTGAATTTTTCCCAGGATTTTCAGGACCATTGTACGTGCGGGCCGGACGGCAAGTCAGCGCTAGAAGAATGTGGTTGTGTACAATTTGAAGAAAAGTAAGGGGTAGCCTAGTCGATCTGGTTTGATTAGCGTAACCGTTTATCGTAATCAAAAAGTCGATAAGTTAAGTCGGATTATGTGTGTGCACTAAAATCAATAATACAGTGGGAATACCATGTGGTTTTCTTTTTCGTCTTTACGGATAAATTAGTCCGTTACATTTTTTTCTTTTAACGTTATGAAAAGCTTCGGTTTTGGTACTCGCTTTATGCCATTGATTATCGCTTTTGTCATTTATATCATCTAGTTTTGTCCATATTTCGTTCGTCACTCTGAGTAGTATTGTAGATAATATTGTTCCGAACACACATTTAAAATCAAGTGTCGATGCAGAGGACCATATCAACATTTTGGCGATATCATTCCCGCACCGCCCCCAACAATCTGTTGGAACCACCGACGTCAGACTAGCTGTCTCCTTTTTCGGTTCTGCTATCGTGTTAAAATCAGTATCCCTAGGAGCTTCCTTCGTCCTTCGGAGCTGCTAAGGTAACAACTACCTGTATGATTATCAACTAGTAGTTAACATTGCGATGAGTGACTTCTTTTGTTGTTCAGTAGTGCTTTGAATATTGAGACGTATAATTTTTATATTCTTCATTAAATTGAGTAACCCTCCATTGCCATTTGTTTATTGACCTAGTTTTTAATCGGCATTGCATTAAGATAATGATCCTAGTTGTAATTATTTAGTTTTTTCATGATTACCGTAAATATCACAACTTTGATTTGTAATATAGTCGACTCTAGTCCTGTTTTGAACGGTTATTATCTTTATTATAACTGTGTCAACCATTGCTTATTTTGTGTAATATGTATGTTTATAACCAACGTGGTTAGCCTATGACTTGTTGATTTGTTTACCTTCCTTTTTTATGTATATTTTGTTAACAGTTCTTAGGCAAAAAGGAAGAACAACAAGGTAGATTTGACTCTCTGTATATCCTTGGCTCTTTCACGAAGATTAACTTAAAGTTGAATCATTTTGACATAGAAGTACTTCGTATATGGCTTTACTAGAGGCTTTATTCGTATAATTGTGTTCCGCGAATTCACCCTACTCCCTGAACTAGCTCAAGCCAGTTTCGACAATAACCTTGTTGCTTACTTACTCAAACACGCGTTTGGAGTGTTAACAAACTTTCTAGCGCTATATTTTTATTTTGGCATGTAACACTAGCCGCAGTCTAAATTGACTATTTACGAAGAAACGCTAGAGTAGCAGCACGCCAACAGTTCTCGAACGAAGTGCTTGTAAGGAAACAAGAGATCCAGTATCAGACGGGATAGAGGATTTACAAGGGTTTGGCCATCTAGTAAGGATGCTGGGAAGTAGATGGCCCAAAAATCTCTTTTAGTGGTCTGCAGTGGGGAAGAAAAAACGTGGAAGAACTCGGTAATCATAGAATCAAGGTATCAGAAGAGCTATGAATATAAAGAATAAGCATTAGATAGAAAAGCATGAAGAAGGGGAACTGGAAGGTGGCGTCTAGCTGCAGTGTAATTTGGGAGCACTATCTAATGTACGTTGCTAATCCGAAAGTTTTTATAATTTAGAGAAGCTGAACCGACAGGTAAGGTTTTGTAACTAGTAAGAAGAAGTACAGAATACGATCTACAGTTATCTAATAGTAGAGAAGGGGTTACTCTTAGATAGAAAATAAAAATTCAATACTAAGACTTTAATGGAAACCAAAGAAAATATTATAGACATAACGCGAATGGAATGATGATGATGAATAGTGGAAGAAAACAGAAGCAAACCTAACTTAGATTGTACGATACTTATACGACGTTGGCGTGTACCCAAACAGAATACAAATATAATAATTGTAGCTACTCTTACCTATTCGAGGTTTCCTTTAATATTGTTTCCAAATTCGCTAAATACCCAGTCGATGGTAGATAAACCTCTTTCTCAGCAGACACGCTTGTCCCTGAAGGCAAAATATTGTTAATGAAGCGTTCCCATCGAAGAAATTTGAATTTCTGTTGTACAGTCCTAATGGTCACTTTGTCGAATTGTTCTTCCTTTTCCAAAATCTTAAACAAAGTTTCATTATTCAGTGCAAACATGTTGGCTCAAGAAGGTTGTGCACTTACATGAAGTAGCTTCTGTTTAAGAAGTATTGTTTGCTGTAACTCAGATGACGCCACTTCTCTGTTGGCTCCCAAATGGACAGCTATGTTAAGCATGTAGGTGTGGTAGTTTTCCTTGTCCTTGTATTCAAGAGCATCTATGATGGGTTGCCCAATCTAAAGACCTTGTTTCTAAGAACAGTGTTATAAAAGTACAGCCAATATTTTTGTATAGTAATATTCGAAATTTGTAACCGGAAAGATTAGTTCATTGGTGTAACCGTTTTTAACAGATATGTCAGTAATATCTATTATAACTTAAAGTATGATATACAGGGTTTTCAAGATGTTCTTAACTATAAACCAAGAGCACTAGAGAGTTAATTTTTGCTGGTTATACTTCGTCAGGTTGGTTAAGAATGGAATCTGTTTTACTGTTATTTCCTATTATCAGTTGTTAATTAAAAAAGGAAATTAGTTTCACCTATCAATTTAAGCAACACTGAAAGAAATGCTTAGACACTTAACACTACTAATAACTGACAACAATACAGTCTATACCCTTAGTCTCAAAACCTAAACAGTTATAATTTTGTAAGTGTTTTTGTCTACAGCTCCTAAGACGTAGGAACCCCTGCAATACTGTATAAAATTAAGAAACAGACCAAGAATATCAAGTTGTAGAAATACTTGTTTCTTATTAACAAGGGTGGCAAAAGGAAGCAGAGATTAATTATATAATTATAAGGAATATAGAGTGTCGATAGAGCAAGAAGTGGCTATACACAAAAAGTTAAAGACAGAATACAGTAAGAAAAATATAAGGGTAAAAAACATACCGAAGAAGAAATAGAGATGGACTAATACTTTTTGGTGATGTAATTTGATACAGTTTCTGTTAATATACAAGATAAATAGACAGGAAGACGAAGTAGACGAAGATATCAAAACACAATTGTTCCAAATAGAATGAAGGAACAATTACAAAGGATGGCTGAGACGGGGAATATATAACTGATGAAAGAAGTGCTTACTTACTCTTCGGCGTTACAACCCTTTGTGGGTCTTAGCCTTTTCAACCATTCGATTCCATTGCCCTCGACTTTTTGCCTTGGTTCTCCAGTTTGTGATATTCAAAATCTTCAAATCCCGCCATATTTCATCCTACCATCTCTCACGCGGTCTTCCCCTTGTTCTGCCATATCCTGGATTCCATTCCATTATGTCTTTGACGGCTTTGGTATTTTCCATTCTTGCCAGATGTCCGAGCCATCTAAGTCTTTGAGATTTAACAAAGCGTACTATGTCTGCGTGTTTAATTAGGTCGTCTAGCTCTGAATTCATTCTTCTTCGGATCGTTCCATCCACTTCTTCGATGCCACCATATATCCTTCTTAAGATTTTTCTCTCCATACACCTTAAGCTGTTCTGCTGGGCTACTGTTAAGGTCCAAGTTTCACTGGCGTACGTTATAGTTGGTCTTATTATGCTGGTATAAATTCTGAGTTTTGTCGCTCGGGTTAGTACTTTTGAATGCATCAGATTTTTATGCATATAGTAACTTCGATTGCCTGCCTGGATTCTTCGGTTTATTTCCTCATCCAGATTATTTTTTGAGTTGAGTTGGGATCCAAGGTACACGAATTCTTTTACTTCCTCGAAGTTATAGCTTCCTATTTGTAAGTTTTCTATCTGATAATCTCGCTTCGACAATCGGAGGTATTTGGTTTTATTTTCATTAATACTTAGCCCCATATCTGCTGCCGCCTTTTCCAGTTTCATGAAGATACTTTTTAATTCTTGCTGGCTCCTACTTATTATAACGAGGTCATCCGCGTATGCACTTATTTGCACAGTTCTCGTTTTTATAGTACCCGTCACGTTAATTTTTTTAATTGTCGCTTCTAATACTATATTAAAAACCATGGCTGATAGGCAGTCTCCTTGCTTCACGCCTGAGCTGATGCTAAATTCTTCTGTATACTCATGCTGTACCGTTACAACTGCTTTTGTATCACATAATGTCATTTTAGTTAATCTAATTAGTTTCTCGGGTATTTCAAGTAACCTCATACATTCAACGATTTTGTTTCTTTTGATGCTATCAAAGGCTTGACGAAAGTCTATAAATAGGTTATATAATTCTATATTGTGTTCATAGCATTTTTCATATATCTGGCGTAACATAAATATACAATCAGTAGTGGACCGATTAGGTCTAAAGCCATTTTGATAATCTCCTATTTTATTATCTGCATATTGCGCTAGTCGGTTATACAGGACACACGATAGTATTTTATACGGCACGCTTAGCAGTGAAACACCACGATAATTATCACATATACTTCGATCACCTTTTTTAAATACGGGCACAATTACACTACACTTCCATTCCTCCAGCATCTTTTCTATCTGCCAAATTAGCTTTACAAGATGGTGTAAGCGCCTATGTAAAGCCGCACCTCCGCTCTTTATTAACTCCCCCACTATACCGTCTAGTGCAGCTGCTTTATTATTTTTCATACTCTTTATTACTTCTTCTACTTCTTCATATGTAGGGCATTCTTCGTTCTGGGTTACTATTCGCCCGTCCGTTCCTCCTTCCTCTTCTTCTTCCTCAACAATTTGCGGGTTATTTAAAAGGTTTTTGAAATGCTCTTCCCATCTATCTAGTATTTCCTTTTCCTCAGAAAGCTGATCCCCCTTTTTGCTTTTGCAGCCTTGCAATCCTACTTTTACGTTTGCCGTGTGGTTTCTGACTTCTTTATAGAATTTTCTTGCTCTTTTATGATGGTGGTGTCCTTCTAGTTTCAGTATTAACTCATTTAGGTATTCCCTCTTTTTCTTCCTACACATTTTTTTAGCTTTCGTTCTCAGGTTCGCATAGCTTTGTCTATTCTCTTCTGTTGTATTGGTTATCCATTTTTGTCTTGCTTTATTCTTCTCGCCTATAATTTTTCTGCATTCAGCATCAAACCATTCCTTAGTTGCTTTTTTGTTTTTCCTGAATCCTATTATCTTCTCGGCAGCTTCTTGTATATTATTTTTTATTTTGCCCCATTCTTCTTGTATGCTCTCACCCATTTCTTGATCCATAAGACCCTCTTCAACCCGTTCTAAATACTCCTTTCTCATTCGATGGTCTTGTAATTTTTCCGTATTCCATTTTCCTATTTTATGTTCATTTATATCTGGCGTTACCTCTATTGTTTGTCTCATTCTTGCAACAACTAGGAAGTGATCTGAATCGCAGTTCGGGCCTCTGTATGTACGCACATCTTGTATTCCTGCTACTCTTCTCTTGTTTATTAAAATATGGTCAATTTGGTTCGCTCCCCTATTTCCCGGAATCACCCATGTCCCTTTGTGTATCATTTTGTGCTCGAAGCAGGTGCTGCATATAAGGTAGTTCTGAGATATTGCTAACTGGCATAACCTGAATCCATTATCATTTGTGGTTTCATGCATTGTGAATTTTCTTGCTACGTCTTTATTACTCTGCTCTTTTCCTATCTTGGCATTGAAATCACCAAGCAGTATCGTTTGCATCATACTTTGGAATAGCGTCACAGACTCTCTGTAATTCCTCATAGAATATTTCCTTCTCTTCTTCATCTGCTTCCTCCGTAGGTGCGTATACATTAACAAAAGTCATGTTAAAGAGTTTTCCCTTTATCCGCAACTTACAAATCCTATCGTTTATTGGTTCAAAATACAATACAGCTTTTTTTGTTTCTGTGTCTATCAAAAATCCTGTTCCATACTTTCCCTGCTTCTCCCCACCACTATACATGAGTGTAAAGCCATTTTTTGTAGTTGTTCCGTTTCCTTTCCACCTAATTTCTTGTAGCGCTGTTATACTAATCTCATACTTTTTAAGTTCGTCAATTATTTCGTTTATTTTACCCGCTTGTAATAGGGTTCTTATATTCCAAGTACCGAATTTTAATATTTTTGCGTCCGTTACCCTTGATTTATTTTTCGATTTGATTATTTTTTGTTTTATTATATTATCACATACCTTCGTCATTGCCTGGTTCGTTTCCATAATTTCAGTCCGGGTCATGCTATGCGTTAGTTTTTTGGATCCATTGCAACCACCTCCTTCACCAATCTACTTTCCTTCACACTCCAAATGTACTTCATATCATTAATTATAAGTTTTTGATATCCCACTTTTGCTTTATTCCCTTTTGCTTCTTCTTCCCTTGCTTTTTCTCTTATCTGCCTTTGTATATTCCTTTCCATGTACGTCATATCACTATTTATATATATATATATATATATTCCTGTCCTTTATCTTATACACATTTTTGAATATATCCTGTTTCTGCTCCCAGTTTCCTAAATTGATTATCAGTTTTCCATTATTTATTTTGTACGCATCCTTGACTATAACTTCTACACCCAGTTTGTCGGTTATAAATTTTTTTGCAGTTTCTTTCAGTACTTTTCTATCACTTATTTCTGTGTTCATGCCCGTAATGACTATATTGCATTTCCTTTTCTCACGCTCTTGTGCTTCCAATCTTTATTCCGTATTATTCAGTTTAAGCTCCAATTCTTCTATTTTCTTGTTGGCTTTCGTTTTATCATCCATCCATTCTCTTTTAGTTAGTTCTAGTTCTCCTCTCAATTCCTTAATTTCCTCATAGTATTTTTTTATTTCTTCCTTAATTTCCTTAATTTCCATGATTCCGTTTTTTATCTCCTTATTTTCCTCTTTTATCTCCTTCATGTTTTTATCTAAACTTTCCATTAACATTTTTAGTTCCTCCATTTCAGTGCTTTTATTTTCAACGTTTTGTACTACAGCCTTATGCTTTGTTGATGCTCCTCTAGTTTTTTGGCTTTTCTTATATATATTTTCTTCCTCCCCTGAGTCGTTCGCACTTTCTCTTTTTCTTTTCTCAAATTCTTTATTTTTGTCCATGTGGAGTTTACCCTACACGTGTTTATTTACCTTTCCTGCTCACTTTTATTTTTATTTCTCACTTGTCGTTACCGCGCTTTACGCACTCAGTTGTTGTTGACGCGCTGTACGCAGCCGGCCGCGGCCCACGTTCGAAACATCCAGTATTTTTCTAATGATAGTTGCTTTTGTCCACTAAACATGCCCCAGAAAATAAACAATCGATGTTAAGTCTGGCGATCTTGAAGGTCAGTCTATTGTACCTACTCAAACAATCCAATATTCAGGAAACTATTCATCACGATTTTGGGAAATTTTGCAGTTAAAATGAGGGGTCTTGTGTTACTGAACCTACATTATTGTTGTCGGGTATTTAAAGCAACAATAAAGTAATCAACAATTACAAATTTCTTGCAAGGATTACTAGCAGCAGTCAGAAATATATATATAGCCAGAAAGCGAGCGCTTTACCAACTGAGCTACCACCTACCACCTATATGGTGGTGGCAGATATATATATATATATATATATACATGGTGGTGGTAGCTCACATGGCTGAAGAGGAAGAAACTCCTAAACAGCCCTTGAGTTGTATTTATATAGGTAGGCTCTATTATAAGTTGACTTGTATTTATTATGTCTCAATATACTGTGAAAATTGAATTGAAATTTCCCAATCCGGCTTGCAACCGTGTTTCTACCATAGTGCTGAGGAGAAACACGTGGCAGAACCAGGCAGGCCGATGTCACGAAAAAAATATATATAACACATCATATTGTATTGGTAGTCAAGCATACGATTCCTATAAAGTTTTTCCCATTTTTATGTTAGTCGACCATCCGAAATGATTTTGTCTGTTTCGTCATTTATGAAATTGGATTGGAATGGGATCGCCCTTGTAGTATACTATCTGTTTTGGAATAAACGTCGAATATATCACTTTGTCATTCATTTTTATTCTTAAAATGTTTCATATCACGCTGTGTTTGTAGTTTACAGCTTCCTTGTTTGAGTTTGGGCTTGATCCAAAGTTTTGGCTTCCTAAGTCATTTTTGGTATTAAAGACTTTGTTCATCTGATTTAGTGATGTTTCTCCTCTAAGAGTTTTTCCAAGGACTAAAATTTACTCGATCCTTGGCCCATTACTTTATGTATCCTTTCTACCTTTCCATGAGCATATAGTGTTATTTTTTCTCTCTTCCATTACTGAATATTTTAGTTTTGTTGATGTACTTCTATATTATCCCCTGTAGTTTTGTATATTTCATCTAATTCATCAAGCTTATTTTAAGTTTATTCTTTGAGGATTTGGCGGTTTCTCGTATTACTGTCTTGGCAAACAAAATACATTAAGATCAAATCCTTTTCCGCCTCAAGGTTTCAAAAATCTAAGCACACGGCCCTGTTTAGGCAGGCACGGCCTACGAACAAATATTGCTCAAACTTCTAGAGTAAATGCTTGTAAAGACAAACAAGCTACAGGTCGGTTCTTACCTGATAATGCTGGGTGTAGGTCCCAAATGATGACGCGGTCTAAGCCGAAAGTAAATTGTAATATTGACATATGTTAAGTTTTTTGTCAATTATTGCAAAATCTGAGGATTGACCAGTCGTTTCCTCCGCGGATCCGTTTTAGTTGTTTTGACAAATATTCCAGTATGCTGTTATATAAGTCAGAGGTTAGAGTCTCTCCAAGGAATATCCCTCTTAGTTTGAATCCAGAATTGTTCCTCAGTGTTTGCCAAATTAATTTATATTAAACATGTTTATTTATATAAACAAATTAAGTGTTATTTATCCTAAAATGGTTAACTGGTATGGTACGTACATGTAGCAGAGAATCACAACCTTCTCATAGCCTATTAATCCAATGTACACGGCGGTCTTCTATTCAGTTTGTTGATTTATTGTATAAAAGTAGTGGACAGAGGAATGTTATTTCGAAAACCTGCTTGTTCTGACGCAAATGTGGATTCCACTTGCTTCTTAATATGCGATTGGAAGATGATTGCGAAGATGTGTGGGTGAGCTATATATTAGTTGATGATTATTCATTTTCGCCTTTTTAGTGGAGCACGTTTGCCAGTTGGCTGCATTATTTGCTGTGAATTATTTTTATTCAAGAAGTCCTAATCAAGAAATGCATAACTAACAGACAATGGACACTATGAACAGCTATTTGATCCCTCTTCTTGTTCTTCTTCCGGTTTCTTGGCATCTACCGCTTTCCGGTTGTTAATAATTTCCTCCATCTCCTTATCTCTCCACACTCCGCCATCTATACTCTTCTCTTCCAATATCTCCTCCATCCCTTTCTCCAGCTTTCTCGCAGTCTTGATTTTTTCCTGAGTTCTCGGTGAACCTATTCCATAGTTCTCCAAGGATTCCGTGTTTCGTTCATCCTTCGAATGGTTGCTCTCGACGTTATTAAATACCTATATCTTCTTCTTAGAGTGCTTTATCTCTTACGAGACGTAGCGATCTTCTCTCCTATGCCTGTGTTGCGCGTTTTTAGAGTGTCACAGACATAGAAGACCTACAGTTTAACGTGGGCTTCGAACCACGAGAAGTGTAAACACTTCTACTCCAGAGAAGATTTACTAGGCAGAATACCTCGCTGGTTTGCCATTGCCTTGCGAGGGACAGCGGCCGTTAAAAATCCTATATAAAAATATGTAAACTATGGAAACTGTTGGAGCATACATAAGACGACCGACGGGATATTGTCTTCGACCTTTGCTAATACAAACTGGGTTACATCGATCTATTGAGCGCTTCGCTCCGTTGGAAGGCATTAGTACAACCATCAACGTTACCTATATGTGGGTTGTATTGTCTATATTCATAGAGTCATCATTGGAGGTTAGGATTCACTTCAAAAACCTGAAAACCTCTCTGGAAAAATTCATATCTTCAAGCTAACTAGCAAGTCGCTCCGTTGGAAGGCATTAGTACAACTGCCAACGTTACTAAGATGTAGATTGTACTGCTTATATTCAAAGAATATTTATTGGAAGTTAGGTATCATTTGAAGCAACTGAAATCCTCTCTGGTAATGTAGTGCCTTGCACTTCTATGTGAACGATATGGTGAGCAGCATGTCTTTCACGCATTGCACCGTCGATTCTTATTCAAATTAAAAATATTTGATAGGGTCATAAAGTGTTCTAATTAACTTCATTATGGCGAAGTCAAACTAAACTACAATATTACTGCTAAAAATTCCGCTATTTCAGTTTATTATGGCGTTAAATATTTACTGCTGGCGATAATTTTTCTAACTGAGTTGTTTAGATGGAAATTCAATCCAAATACTAATAAATTCAATCGTGTGCTTACACTGTTATTAACTTTTTGACCAACCCAGTATGGTTACTTGGCGAAAACCCGAAATTCTGTCCAAGTCACTTCAGACGTAAACGCTAAGATTTGCATTGTTTACTGTTTCAAAATTAAAATGGTTTTATCGTCGCTAGCTAAAAAATATGTACCTCCAACTGCAACAGTTTTGTGGAGGTTTCTTGGCTTGGGTGCCTCAATTTACACCGCCAATTAACTGTTTAATATCAAACGACAGCGCTCTTTAGATAAACCCTGATTTAATTTCTAATGTATGACATGTTTCTGAAACTAGTAGTGGCGATATGTTCGGCTCTATAAAATCCTAGGTACATAAGATTTAACACACAACAACTACTAACAATTCATTTCAAAGAGCAGCTACATAAATACCCTAATTAATAGATATGTATGTGCAGCTACGTATTTTCGAGGAGTATTCAAATTTAAACAGAAATATTTAAATTAAAGTCTCATCTAAAGACAATCTAAAAAATTAAATTAATGAAGGTTAGTCGTGGCTCTCGTTTACATATCAATGGCTATTATTTCGCTATAATACTATATTGATAGTTATAGTTACGATGTCGGAAAATTCTGTTCAATAATCAAATTGTTTACGAATGAAGACGTAAATTCGACTAAAATTCTTACAAGCAGCGAGCACAATAGGGCGATCAATGGCTTTCTAAAAGTTGGGTGTTCAAGTGGTCGAATTTTTTTAGAAAACCCGTAAGGCTCATATACGACGAGCTCCAACTTGGGTTAATCGGGAAAATAAAGAAAAAGTTAACGCCCGTATTCAACAACATATACATACGAGTAAAAGTACGTTTAATTTTTAAAAATTTACAGATTAGTTAGAAGACGTGGTAAAAAAAGCAAACTAAACTATTGTAAGGTGAGTGCCAAACACAAGTTGAATCGTTTGCAAATCACTTCTTCTTTACTGCAGCGATATAAGAGAAAACGATAGAAACCTTCGGACTAAATTGTGACAACTGATGATACCTGTGTACATTATTTTACTCCCGAGTTAAACCGTACAAGCATGCAGTGGTGTTACACTAAATCTCCAAAGCCAAAGAAAGCAGAAAATGTGTTGTAAAGTTATATCAACATTTTTTCGAGATTCTCGAGGGATGCTCTTTGTTTTTTTCATTCATTACAGAACGTCATACAATTATTGCAGATTATTATTCAACACTTTTGCGCAATAACGTTAAGCAGGTGATCGAGAATAAACAGAAGAGAAGACAACGTTCTGGGTGCTTTTTCCAAGACAATGCTCACCCTCATACCGCTGCAAGAACAATTGAAACTATAAACAAACTTCAGTGAGATCTTATTTCGGATGCAGCATACAGTCCTGATTTTGCTGTCTCCTATTTATATTTGTTTGGCCCAGTAAAACATTTTTTAGCCGGAATAAGAAGTCAAATAACGAGTAATATATTTTGTAGTTCCAAAAGTCGTTATAACCGAGTTGAAATGTATTTACACATACGTGCTTACATCAGAAAATTAATTTTTTCCACGGAATCTTTTGTACCATTTAACCAGATTAACAAACCTTGATGCCAATATCCCTTAAAGCTAACAACATAAGATGTAAACACGTTGCAAATACCTAAAAATAGATAGGAAAAATACTAAATAAAGTAGTAAATACGAAAGGAAACTAAGACCGTAAATATTTATTACAAAATGGGGCAGTAATAGAGTAGAAAACATTTCAAAGAAGAAAATACTAAAAGAAACTTAAGTTGTTAAAAGAAGTGGGTTAACGAACGTCCTTCTGGCAATTAGAAATTTTTGATGCCTAGCAGCTTCGATTGCTTTGATCATTTGCATTAGTTTCAAGGAAAGCATGAAAAATGGCCGTTGAGTGATTAATATCAAGAGATTATATAGAAAAGCTACTGAAGCATTGAAGTGAAAGGATCTTAACATTTTTACAAATCCTCATTGATTAGTTGTCCTGCTGCTACAGCCACATTCAGCTTCCTGTAACCTCTATAGGGACTCGTTCAGATTTCATAAATTCTAATTAATAATTAATTAATCACGAAATATCCAAAAATAACATTTTATAATCAAAAGCTCATTCACCACGACCTGGATTTCTATTAAATCGTTAATCTGAAAGCAACGTTTATAAGCAAGTATGAAGTTACAATTTTCACCGAAATCCAATTTAGTCATGTTTGCGTTCTATTTTAGTAACCGCCCAGACTATTTGATTTGCAGACGTCATAAAATTCCAAAAATCCTACACAAAGTGCCTTAAATGCCATAAAACTTCGCCAACACAATGATAAGTTGAAATGCCCGCTTGTGAGAACAAATTTGCCTTTCTTGAAATAATTTGCATATTACTTTATTTTCTATATTTTATGTCAATACCATCAAGGTAATTGAGTGGTTTATTGTCTTTATACAGTAAATATACACACACAATTAGAAAGATACACAAAATATATGTATAAAAATGAGAAATTATGTTAGATTTACTGAAAACTGTCGCAAAAATGAAGATATCTATTGCGCATGCCTGGGCGAGGTGACTTGCCAATTAAAGCTTGTTTGTATACCTTATTATCAATAATGTATGAAGAAATTTTGCAGGAAACACATTCCTTGGGCTTCTAAAAACGCAGCAAATAGACAATCAGATAATTAAACCTTAGATAATTAGACAAGAGAGAAGTAGACAGTAGATAATCGGACAAAATACATTAGATAAGTAGATAACTGGACAACAGACAATAGACAATCAGGTAATGGACAATTAGATAATCAGACTTTAGACCACAGACAATTAGAGCATAGACAAATCGACAATAGACCATTATGCAACAGATAATTAGCTAACAAACATTTGACAAGAGATAAGTAGGCAATTCATAATATTCCTTATATAGACAAGTAGACAATATTCAATTAGGCAAATAACAATCATACATTAGATAATTAAACAATGCAATCAACCAATAGATAAGTAGACAGTTAGACAAAAGACGAGTAGGCAATAGATAATTAGACTATAGGAAAGGAAACAATTTAACAATTAGACAATTCAGCAATAAACTATTAGACAATAGACAGTTAAAGATTAGACATTAGACAATAAACAATTATATATTGTTTCGCGGTTTCTCGAATTGTCCACACTATGGTTAATTTGCCGCTTACACCGCGTCGTCAATCACAGTTGACGACGAGAATTAATGACGCGGTCCAAACCCAAAACTGATTACAGTGTTGACAGTAGATAATTAGGCAAAAGATAAGTAGATAATTAGACAATAAACAAACAGACATTAGAGAAGTAGGCAATAGATAATTATACAATAAAGAGACAAGAGACAAGGCAATAGATAATTAGACAATAGAATGACAATAGAGAAGTAGATAATATATAATTAGATTATAGGCAAGTAGACAGTTTACCAATTAGATAATTAAGCAACACACAATTAGACAATTGATAATTAGATATCAGAAAATTCGGCAAGAGAACATTACACAATATACAACTCACATTAGACAATAAACAATTATTATATTGTTTGAGGATTTCGCGGTTTCTCGAACTGTCAACACTATGATTAATTTGCCGCGTCGTCAATTACAGTTGACGAAGAGAAATGACGACGCGGTTGAAGCCGAAAACTGACCATAATGTTAACAGTAGATAATTAGCCAACAGATACGTAAACAATTAGACAATAAACAAACAGATATTAGACAAGTAGGCAATAATTAGACAATAGAAAGACATTAGATAAGTAGATAATATATAATTAGATTATAGACAAGTAGACAATTAATCAATACACAATTAGACAATGAATACACTTGAAGTCCGTTATAGCGAATACCTATTATAACGAACATCCGCTTATAACGAACAAATTTTTAGGTCCCGGCAAAAATGTATTAAAATGCATGTAAATAAATGCGTTTACAACGAATCGTGGTAGAACGAACATTCGGTTTTAACGAACAACTTTTTACGCCCTTCCAAGCAATTATGTGCTAAAAATGACATCTACAACAAACATTTTCGGCCTCCTTGAAAATTGTTTGTTCAAAAATATTTTAAAAGATTATCTTTCTGTAAGGCATTGCAGATTTATGACCATGAGAAAGGAATTTAAGTACCTAGTTTAGTATTTACACAATTAGAAAAACATTCCTTTGCAGCCCAATAATAAGGCTTATGGATGACGCACAAACTATGAAGCTACCTGAATGCATTTTCTATGAAATATCATTATCACCTAGGATACGTCCAGCTGCATTTACTAAGCGGATTGTTTTAGAATTCAGTGCTACTGCGGTCGTTGAAATGGATTGCCGTAAAAGAAAGCAATTTTCGGTTGAGCAAAAAATTTCAATTTTTCGCGATCTGGAAAATGGAAAATCACAATGAGAAGTGTGTCGCGAGCAGGGACTGTCTCCATCAACATTATCAACAATGATAAAAAATAAAGAAGCGATCGTTACAGCCTTTGAGAACAACGTGTGTAAAAATAAAAGACTTCGCAAAGCTGCCCAGCCGGAAGTTGAAGAAGCAGCTTTAAAATGGTTTGTGCTTCATCGAGGTCAGAATGTTGCAATATCTGGGAAAATGCTTCAAGAAAAAGCAACACAGTTTTCAGCGGAATTGGGTGCCGATTTCAAGTGTTCTGATGGATGGCTGAATCGTTTTAAGAAAAGACATAACATATGTGCGGGGAAAATCAGTGGCGATGCAAAAGATGTTTGTAGTGATACAATCAAGCAGTGGCTTGAAAATGTGTGGCCCGAAATTCGTAAAGGTTATGAACCCGCGAACATTTTCAATGCCGATGAGACAGGATTGTTTTTTAGAATGACTCCAGACAAAACGTTAAAATTTAAAAACGAAAAATGTGTTGGTGGTAAATTATCCAAGGAACGTATTACTGTGCTGGTTTGTGCTAATATGACAGGAGAGGAAAAACGTAAATTGCTAGTGATTGGTAAATCCGCGAATCCACGCTGTTTTAAAAATGTAAAAAGTTTGCCCGTTAATTAGACTGCAAATAGGCGAGCCTGGATGACATCCGAAATTTTCAAGAAAGAACTTCGAAGCTGGGATAGCCAACTGCGAGCTGTAAAAAGAAAAATTTTGCTGCTAGTGGACAATTGCGCTGCACATCCACAAATGTTTAATTTACAGTGGACAATTGCGCTGCACATCCACAAATGTTTAATTTACAAAACATTAAACTCGTGTTTCTTCCACCAAACACCACTTCTGTGTTACAACCAATGGACCAAGGTGTCATTAGAAGTTTAAAGTCTCATTTTCGGAAACAGCTGGTTTTAAAAATTGTAGAAAATTTAAACCATGAAGTCCAAGAAAAGATTTCCCTTCTAGATGCCATAAGAATGGTAAACAAAGCCTGGTTACGAGTTGAAGCGTCAACCATTCGAAATGCTTTTCGCCATGGAGGACTACTACAATGGGAATCAAAAGAATTTGAAGAAGAAGACGATCTCCCTATTGCGGAATGGTTGAAATTACACCAAATAATAAATTTCGACAATGATACAGTTGAACAATATAACAGCGTGGACGATTTTCTAATAACTAGTGAAATTCCTTCCGATGGCGAAATTCTAGACTCCGTAAAAGAGCAAAATTGCAACAAAAACACAGAAAGTGACAACGACGAAGAATTAGAAAAGGATAACATAAACGAAATAAAAGTGCCTCAAATTTCGGAAGTGCAGGGATATTTAAAGTTGATATCAGCATTTTTTGAATCTCAAGAAGAAACCAGCGAAAGTGACTTTAGGAATCTAGCGTATGTAGAGCAAGCAGTAGAAAATATAAAACTGAAAAAATTAAGCAAACAAACTAAAATTACTGATTACATGTGCTTTGAAAATCCAAAATTGTAGTTTTGCTTATTACATTATGTACATACATATATTATATGTTACTATGTATTTTACTGTATATGTGCCATGCCATCATTATGTTGTGTAAATTTTTGGATATTTTTAATAAATGGGTATGTAATTGGGCTTATTTTTTTAAATTGTTTATAACGAACTTCGGCTATAACGAACATAAAATGTTGGTCCCTTGAAGTTCGTTATAACGGACTTCAACTGTAATTAGAAATCAGAAAATTCGGCAAGAGAACATTACACAATATACAACTACACATTAGAAAATAAACAATTACTCCTTATATTGTTTGAGCATGTCGGGAGACAAAGAGAAATGACGACGCGGTCGAAGCCGAAAACTGACCATAGTGTTAACAGTAGATAATTAGCCAACAGATACAATTAGACAATAAAGAAACAGATATTAGGCAAGTAGGCAATAAATAATTAGACAATAGAAAGACATTAGACAAGTAGATAATATATAATTAGATTATAGACAAGTAGACAGTTTAACAATTAGACAATTTAGCAATAGGCAATTAGACAATGAGTAATTATATAATAGAAAATTAGGCAATAGAACATCACAAATTAGACAATAAACAATTATATATTGTTTGATGCTTTCGCGGTTTCTCGAGTTGTCAACACTATGACTATTTTCCACTCAGACCGCGTCGTCAATTACAGTTGACGAAGAGAAATGACGACGCGGTCGAAGCCGAAAACTTGTCATAATGGCGACAGTAGACGATTAGTAGACAATAAACAAATAAACATTAGACTAGACAAGTAAATAATTAGAGAATATACAAGTAGACAATTAGACAATAGAAAATTAAACAATAGACAAGTAGGCAATAGATGATTAAACAATAGATAATTAGACATTAGACCATGAGACAACAACACTTACACATTAGCCAATCCTTTCAAAAATTACATTTTGTAAATATGAACTACCTTTTTCCCAAACTCTCTATCTTTACAAATAAAAAGAAGTTATCGACTTCAACGCACGTTTTCTGAAAACTGATTTTCGATTCACCATAAATTTTAAGTCATTTAAACCCTTACGTGGTAGAAACCAATGGCAGAATGGCAAACTTATATTGAAATTTAGATGGATAAAGAACTGAAAAACCTTTTTATTGATTACGACAGCTCGTCTATGAGGCCTTCTATCAAGTTTCGAAAATGTCAGGAATTGATAATTTTCAAGACTTATTATTACACGTTCAACTTCTCAAAAAGCAGCATCTGAAATGCAATTGTAACCCAATATTTTATACAGATTCAAGGAAAATATACAGTTCTATTTAAAGGTGCAAAATTTCATTATTTTATATTAATAAATTAGGAGAATAAACTAAAGGTTATATATAACGAAGATAAAGGTGCTAGAGTTCCTTATAAATTGTTATATGTATCATTCTCTATCTAAATGTGATTTTCGATGATTACATGTAAGCCAAAGGTTTAGACGCATCCCCTATTAGTCCGAATCAGTAATGTTGCAAGTGTGATAACAAAGGGATCGCTTAGATGATTCATAAACTATTGAAGAATGAAAATCGATCTACGGCTTATTGATTACAACAAGCAAACTGTGGGTTGGAGCGGAACAATAAAAGCAAATTAGCCTTATCTTTTACTTTTTAAATTGTATCTGTTACTGTTTCTAAAACTCCAATAGTGAGCTCATGACATAGTACTGTATAGTTTCGGAAATATGCAGAGACAATTTGCAGCCCAAGCGCATTTTATTAATTCTTCACTTTATGTTAAAAGTGTTCAAACATAATAATTAGATGTTTCTGATCTGTTTATTTCCTTTGAAAATATTCTGCGTAGCTTTTTATCTTTTGTTTGTTTACATAAAACGATAACTGGAATCAAAAAGCATCACTGTTGATAATAGCAAGTTGTTGAAGCAGCTAATAGAATTACACGGGACATCGAGCAGCGCGCTCACAGAAGGGTTGTCAGGTTTTTTAACGGCTGAAAGGTTACAAAACCCTACGCATGAAATAAGATCTGATTTCAGATTTTGTTTATTTATTTATTTATGCCAAAAATCTGCAAACCTGGTCCTTCAATACTGTAATAAACTTTGCCTTTGGTTGGTTGATTTTAACTAAGCAATACGTAGAACCTATAGAAGTCTACCTCTATTTCTTTTTCGGTTTTACGACTTGTTCACTCTGGCCTTCCACAACTTGCCTTACATTGCATTGTAACAGATGTCTCATAACTAGTCTATCTAAAATGGAAATATGAGCTTCGACTAACATTTTAATACTGATTTTAGTACTGCTCCTTCTTAATTTCATTCATTTTCTAGCGCGAATATAAAGCGTTGTTTTATGTGATAATTAAACTCCAATCGAAAGACATATATAAATCAATGTTTTTAGTGAGTGGCTAATTCCAGGAATCTTGATAAGCTTTGCTATAAAATTCCTTTTATGGAATTCCCTTACGTCCATGCATATTTAGAATTTTAGATACCTGCAAATATTCTAATCAAACGTGTGATATTGTATAGTTAGTAGCTTCGGATGATAACAATTCTGCGTTCATGATTTAATTTGGATTTATAACAAGAAGCGATTGTAGAAATAGATTCCGATTATTAAAGGAACCACTTTTATGGATTATAAAACCAATAAACTTAAACTGAATTAGCATTTTTAATGAAGTGTTTAACAGACGTAAAACATTTATCGCCGAGGAAAGGTCCTACAGGGACGGCAGTCAAGGCAGAGCCCTCCAAACAGCAAGCGGGAAACGGAAATATCCTGCACAGGCGCCGGTCAAGCCAGAGCGCTCACACTACTGCGGGGAAAGAAGTTATCGTCGGAAAGTTCTAGCAGGTCCGTCGGTCAAGTCAGAGCGCTCAAAACTGTATGCACAGAAAGTAGTCATCGCCGAGGAGGAAAGATCCTGCAGTGGCGCTGGTCAAGTCAAAGCGCGCAAAGATACAGGCGGGTAAATGATTCATCAACGAAGAAAAAGCCAGCAGAGACGCCGATCAAGCTAGAACGCTCAAAACCACAGGGGCAGAAAGTATTTAACAACGAGGATGAAAGATCCTACGGGGGTGCTGGTAAATTCAGAGCGCTTAAAACTACAGGCGGGGAAAGGATTTATCAATAAGAAAAGATCAAGCAGGAACTTTGATCAAGCCAGAACGCTCAAAACTGCAGCAACGGGAAATATTCGTCAACGAGGAAAGATCCTGCAGGGAAGCCGATCAAGCCAGAA